>JAHWFO010004802.1:98614-115901 GCA_023313115.1 Rhysida immarginata | reverse complement strand
TAAATCTTGAAACATAACTGACGATGGTTTAAAAACGAAACGCGTATCTATCTATACAGGGTGTAAATTTTAAGTTGACAAAGCAGAATAACTCGAAAAATAAGCTTCACACGAAAAAATGCGTAGAATCCAAAGTTGATTATTTTCGAGGGGGCATCTGCTGGTGCTAAAATTAGCCCACCCCCCCCGGCCCCTGGGGGTGGGGCGGGGGGCAACTTTAAAATTTCAAATGGGAACCCCTATTTTTTATTGCAGATTCAGGTCCTACATAAAAAACTACGTACATTTTGTCTGAAACATTTTTTTTATTTTTGGTAGATGGCGCTGTAATTCAAGAAAATCCATTTTCTCATTTTTGCGTGGAAATAACTAATTTATTATTCATTTCGATTCCTACATTGTTTTAACTACAATGTAATTTGAAGACATTTCGTCAACAAACAAATAACGTAAACATTGGCATTTTTTTCAGAATGTTTACATTTTAAATTCTGATCTTTAGAAGAAAAGATTGTAATTTTTCAACTGTTTTTGTGAGTGTACAACGCCGTATTGCTTTTGAATTTACATTATGAATTATCTTTCTGTGGAAGAAAAAATTGAGATGGTGTACATTTATGGAGAAAGTGGGAGAAATTTTGATAATGCAGTCGCGCTTTATGCTCAGCGTTTTCCTGGCCAAACGCGATCACGGTCTTCTTTTGTTCGAGTTATTAAACAATTTACTGCGGAAGGTAGTGTGAACCAGAAAAAAAGAACCCGTGCAGCTACTGTTTGTGGAGAAAACAATCAAGTGTCAGTCCTAGCTGCTGTGGCTCATAATCCACATGCGAGCACAAGAGAAATATCAAGGCAATCAGGAATTTCACATATGAGTGTTTGGAAAATGCTGAAGCTCCACAAATTTCATCCATATCATGTATCTATGCATCAGGAACTACATGGCAATGACCACCAAAACCGTCTAACGTTTTGTCACTGGGCACTTCAGCAGATGCAAACAAACCAACATTTTTTTGCACGAGTTCTTTTCTCCGATGAGTCAACATTCACAAACCACGGGGAAGTTAATCGACATAACATGCATTACTGGAGTGAACAGAACCCACACTGGATTCGAGAAGTCAACCATCAGCGACCTTGGTCAATTAATGTTTGGTGTGGGATAATTGGCGATAAACTTATCGGTCCATATTTTATAGACGGTAATTTGAATGGCAACAAATATCGTAACCTACTTGAAAATGAACTACCAGATCTACTTGAAGACCTGAGTATTGAACTTCGACAACACATGTGGTTTCAACATGATGGTTGTCCAGCGCATTATTCATTAGTAGCGCGCGAAGTACTACATCGACTTTACCATGGTCGCTGGATCGGCAGGGAAGGTCCTGTGAATTGGCCAGCCAGATCGCCTGACCTTACATCGCCAGATTTTTTCTTATGGGGTTACCTCAAAGATATCGTTTATAAGGAAACGCCAACCACTCGCGAAAACATGATTCAAAGAATAAGAGATGCTTGCGCTGCAATTACACCAGACATGTTATCAAGATGTGTTCAGGAATTTACAAAACGAGTCAATAAATGCATCGAAGTTGGAGGTCATCAATTTGAACATTTAATTTCATAAAACGGCGAGATGCAAGGGATTTAAGGACAACAAGCAGGCCGAAAGTGAGAGGCGAGGGGACTCACTGGAAATACAAGCACCCCGAAATTCATTTACTTGCAAGTATTTGCAAATAAGAAAAAATAAAACGAAAACAATCGGTCCTTTTAAGGACCACCAAATCTTAAACGGGAATAACTTCATCTTTACACAGTCTTTTACTTTTTTACTCTGTTAGTTAATGAGTTCACTCGTTAGTACGTAGGATGTTCGGTTAGTTAGTTAGCTAATCAGTTGATTTGTTTGATAATTATAAAGTTGTGTGGCCTCATGACCACGAAACAAAACAAAATTATCCTAATCCGCGGCAAAAAAAAATGAGAAAATGGATTTTCTTGAATTACAGCGCCATCTACCAAAAATAAAAAAAAATGTTTCAGACAAAATGTACGTAGTTTTTTATGTAGGACCTGAATCTGCAATAAAAAATAGGGGTTCCCATTTGAAATTTTAAAGTTGCCCCCCGCCCCACCCCCAGGGGCCGGGGGGGGTGGGCTAATTTTAGCACCAGCAGATGCCCCCTCGAAAATAATCAACTTTGGATTATACGCATTTTTTCGTGTGAAGCTTATTTTTCGAGTTATTCTGCTTTGTCAACTTAAAATTTACACCCTGTATATGCTGACGTTGCAAACTGGCTAATTTCTTCGATGATTATTGAATTTGTTCTTGTGGAAATGCGAAAATTATAATCAGTAATTGAAAAAAGGTCCGACCCAGTAGAAATTTTGAAAAAAGGTCCGGAATTTTTGAAAATCGACCCCCCCCCCCACCAAGATAACGTCCTGGCTATGGCCCTGGATAATGGTAGTTTAAATTGAAGAATGTATGGACATGACATGAAGAATGGTATGAAGAAAAACGATGGATAAGAGAATGAAAGAAATTAATCTAGTGATATCGCATTTTTGCGGACAAACTGCATACAAAGGCAGAGAATTCTCCACTGATGGAAAAATCTGTAGATTGTTGAAGAGTAAAAGATAAAAAATTAGTTAGGGCATCGTTATCCAACGATAAAAGGGTTTTAGCATCAAAATGTTACTTCAAATAGAGTTCTTTAAATTCTGGCGTCAAACAGTCAAACTCTGACGTCACAAATTAGTCCACGCAATCAAAACTCCAAAGACATGAAATGAAGTCAGTTGGGGAAACCACGAAAACACATGTTTGGCCCACCGTAGAGGATTCGCTATATTTTTCGTACCGTCCTCTATATAGGGCCTACGTGTGTACAAAATTTCAAGCCTCTAGGTCAATCCTTTCAAAAGTTATGGGGTGACATATGCACATACATATGTACTGTAACGCCTAAACTTGGGCCTTGACTAAAAAAAAAGTTATTTTTGATTCTATTAAACTAGATTATTTAAATGTTTTCTCCTTAGGATTTTGTATTTATTTGAGGCCTGAATGCATCATTTCTTATTTATTTAATGAGTATAATTAGCTTTTGTGTTAAATAATACTTTTGCACAGTATTGGTAATTTGAATTTATTTATTTTGTAATTTGTTGATGGAACGTTTAGTCAATTGTTTAGCATTGTTCGATTAAGCCTTTTTTATGTTATCTGAGTTTGTATTGTTTTGGGCCGCTCGTGTTAACAGTGATGGGAAAAAAGCGTGCGTCATGGCCTTCGTGGTGTGCTGAAGCGTGACGCGGGACTTGTATTGTTTAGCGAATATTCCTGTGCAAAAATTTTACAATTTTTCAACAGATTGGATTGGGGTCCATCCCCGGGTAGCATCGGCAGCTTCTGGATTATATAAATGGTGAAACAAAAGACCCCTCTATCGTCATAAACTGAGATTTTTACGAGTCAAGCGGGGATGCAAATACCGTCAAATTGGCGGCAGTGGTCTTTGTAGGTATAACTCAATTTCTCATCCATCTTTTCAAACTTGCTAGTCTGTTGGAGTCCCAGGGGCAGCAGCCCTATGGAGGATCTCTCAGCGCTCGCGATCTTCTGCCATCAGGCGCATGTCCTCAATGGTAATACCCAAGCGACTCGAACCCAGATTCTCCATGTAGTCTAGCTACTATTACGGGTCCACACTTCGAAGCTTTGAAAAAAGAATTAAAGAGAACATTTTGTGTATAAAAAATGTGAAATTAATTATTTCTAGCTTTGCAGACCATGTCTTAAAACTAAGCCATCGTTTAGAAATAAAATTAGTTGAATATCTCCATACTACTACTAATGCAACATGAAGCGATTTGTATATTAGTTTTGTAGTTGATGCTAGTTGTATTTTTATTAATGCTTATTGCAGAAATATTTACTAGAGTCTTTAAGAGATGCTTTGAGATGCACTATCTAATAACGCTCTTGCATTGAATGAGAAAATAGATATCTGCTCTAAGTAATCTTACCTGTAAATTAAATTTAAAAAATAAATTCAACATGAGCCGAGAAGCCATATTGAACAAACATTAAGCAAAATCTGTGGAATGGAACAACCAAAAAGGGGAAAAACACAATGAATGGCTTCCGGGAATTGCAGTGG
This sequence comes from Rhysida immarginata, assembly GCA_023313115.1. Lineage (NCBI taxonomy): Eukaryota > Metazoa > Arthropoda > Chilopoda > Scolopendromorpha > Scolopendridae > Rhysida > Rhysida immarginata. Next base: position 111,717 of record JAHWFO010004802.1, on the reverse strand, counting down.
GGAGCGGAAGTTTACATCGACCTGTACTGGCACCTACTCTCAGTTTTTACTCGACGAGATCAATAAGTACGCGTATTTTTTTCTTTTTTTATATTCTGGTTCTAGGCCGACCCCTTAGTCTCTTACCCACCGGCTTGGAAAATAGCAATGCCTAGGAAAACCAGTTTGCGGCACCCGTATCACATGGTCATACCAACGCTATTGAGATCTCTCAATGCCGAGAAGTAGCGGCTCAACACCTAAAGACTCACTTATTGTGCTGCTGTGCACTCTATCTAGGAGGGTAACATCAGCCACACATCTCAGGGATCTCATTTCTCAAAACTTCTCGAAAAATAGATTCATTGAGCTACTCATTTTTTTCAGTGATAGCATAGAGCAATATATTAGAAAAAGTCATTAATATTAGATTCATAGAGAAAATAGACAAAAATGAATTCACATTTTTCATCGCGCTACCGTCAAATTGACAATCTTGGCCCTTCTAGTGTTAAAAATGTTTAATTTTAAATGTTTTAAATTGTTCTAGAGTTTAAAAACAAGAATCTTTTTATTAATTCTAAAAGCTGATGCTACCATGAATTGATTCGTTCGCTGATCAAACAAACCATCGATTGACGCAATTGTTACCTTCGTAACCCTACTGTGGCCATTCCACTGAAATTAAATAATTAACGCAGTATGTTTAATAAGTAATCAATCAAAATTTCATCGTTCATGCCATTCGTTAGATCGAACTATTTAATATACCTTAACGAAAAGGCAAAGTAAATAATATAAAGCGTCATTCGATTGGCCTCTCCGTGATTGGTGGAAATTTCTTTTTTCGAGTTTTAGAAATCCTTATGATTGAGAATGTGTTAGAGAAAATGTTGGCAGCGACGGTTTCCATCTATTGATCCGTGCAGCAACGCGATAACGAATTACACGATCACTCACCGTATGACATCGTCACTTAAATGCACCCCCACTTTACACGTCATTCCGTCGCTCCATTTACGCTCCCTTGTAACACATTGATCTCCATGGTCGCCTTGTAGAAACTGTAATTTTCTCTTAAAAGGAACGCAGCTATTATCTCACGCCCGTAACGATATTAAAGCGACACGTGGAGCTGGAAGGGACCGCAGTCAAAAGCATTGCGGATGTTATTTTATGGAAATGCGTGGTAATTGTTTATTTTTCCAGTATTTATTTCTATTGCTCAGTTCAAACATAAAAGTCGCATTAGTGTTATCTTAGTTAATTACTGAAAAAGGCAAGTTTGAATTAATTCATTTGAAATTAAAAAGAAATAGTCGATAATATCGGAACTCTTCCCCAAAAATTTGAGAGAACTATACAAGAATCTTTTATGTAAACAATCTTTCAGCAAGTTTACATGTACTGCAACTTGCAGCTTACAAAACAAATATGAATCTCTATAATAAATTGATGAAAAACAACACTCATGGACAAAAGTATTAAACCAACTCATTTTGAGGACAAAACTATTAGACCAGGTGAAAAAACAAACACTTTGATACTTGGTAGGACCACCTTTTGCTTTAATTACTGCGTTTATTCTATTGGGCATTTGATGTACCAATTTTGAGGACATTTCTGCAGGAATTTCCTTCCAGCATTTCATAATTGCACACTTCAACTGTTCAATTGTGGTTGCTCGTTCTTATGCAACATTTTTCTTAAGTAAACCCCACAGATTCTCAATAGGACTGAGATCCGGACTGTTGGAAAGCCAGTCCAAGCTTATAATGCCACTCTTCGGTTTCCAAGCTTTCACTGACATGGACCGGTGACAAGAATCGTTCTCATCCGGAAATATGCATGCATTATCACCAAACTTTTCCTCCACTGCTGATAGCAAATGATACTCCAAGATTTTTTGGTAAGCTGTCGCATTAACAGTTCCTTTCACTAAGCACATATTTCCTGGGTCACTTGCTGTCATACATCCCCAGATGATGATTCCAGCAGGAAACCTAACACTTCTCTTGAGTCAATCTGGGTGAAACTTTACAGTAGGTAGTCTCCAAACTTTATCACCATAGCCAATACAACATCCACTTTCATCCGAGAAAAAATCACTGATTCCCAGTCCTGAACAATCAAAGTTTGATGTTGCTTAGCCCAATGAAGTCTAATTTTGGCTTGCCACACTGTTATGAGAGGTTTGGTCTTGGCTTTCCGTGATACGTATCCCATCTAATTTAGACGACGGATTGTTGTTTTGCTTGAAACGTGCACTCCATAGGTTTGCCATTCATTTGCAATCTCTGATGATGAAGCACTGCGCATTGTTTTACAGATATTTCTCAGTTTTCTGTCTTCAGTCATGGTCGTTGCACGTGGACGTCCACAACGTTTGATGTGTTTCATATCCCCTGTTGCTTTATACTTATTCAAAGTGTACAGTACAGCAGTTTTACTGACATCAAGAAGGCCTGCAATGTCTCTGTGAATAGTTTTCCTTTCGCAGTTCAACAATTCTTTTTTTTTATGCCACGACCCATGTTTCGTGAGAAAATTATTACGAATAAGCGATTAACGGAAAATTTTTCTTAGAAAAAAACAAAGCTACTTTAAACATCAGTACAATCTGATTGACATATCGGGCCTGACTCATTATAAGAGATGGAAATAATTCTAAATTGTGAGTATGGTCTAATAGTTTTGTCCTCAAAATGAGGTGGTTTAATACTTTTGTCCATGAGTGTTGTTTTTCATCAATTTATTAAACAGATTCATATTTGTTTTGTAAGCTGCAAGTTGCAGTACATGTACATTCTTGCAATATTTTTGTTTTATTTTCCATTTCCAAAGCGTTGTGCAAATAAAATGTTTTCTTCCGAACCCTCCATTAATATTAGTAGTGGTCTAATACTTTTGTCAGGGGTTGCATTATACGTCTTTGACGTTAATAGTGCTTTGGCTGATGACGTGGATTATGGATGGACCGCTTGTCTCTTCCTTAAACTTTTCGGAAAGGTCCGTAGCCCACCATGAGGAGGGTGGGGGCTCCGTCCTAATTGTGATAAAGAAATATACAATTACTCTTGGATTCCAACGGAGGCGGGCCGATAATATATTACGCAATTAAATTCCCGATACAATCGTCAGCTGAATAACTTGCAATAAATATCACACTTACGTTTGTTAATGGTGAGAAGAACTTCGGACGCTGAGAAGAACTCCGGAACTTGCAAACTTCTGAGGTTCTACTTAGTAACATGATCTTGGTAAACACAGGATCCTTTTTGCCAATAAATCCAGAATTCCCGTGTGCTATAATGTGGTCCTAATGATGGGGGTTGCTAGTACAAGTAGATAATTGGGTAATTTTATCCAAAACATGACAGTTTTCACGTTCACCCCCCCCCCCCCCCCCCCGACTGTGGAAACTGCTGGCTGCTGCAGAGCACCTTCATCTCCCTCCATTTTGCCAATCGACCGAGCCGGCCCCTGCAATCGAGCGGGTAGGCTTCCCGTTATACTGCCCTGTAGTTATCTGCAACACCCTGTACACGTTATTCGGTCAATTAGGTACGATTCTAATGGTTTATTACTTAGGAACTAATAAATATAGGAATGTCATATAGATCTTACCATACGCACTGGGGGGGGGGGGGGGGTTCCATTCATCTGTACAACACGACGAAGCCTGAGGGTGAAGTTTTGCAGCACTGCGCCTCGCATCTCATTGTCAGTCGGTGAACAAGATTCGGTGATTGCCTGACGGACCTCTTCCATGGTGCGGGGGCGTGTGCTGAACACCTTCTTCTTAAGGAACCCACAGAAAGAATTCACAGGAGCTAAGGTCAGGGCTGGTCGGTGGCCAGCGAATCCGTCGTTGAAAAGGTTTGGGAAACAGTTGGAGATGACCTTGTTGTTGAATTGACTATGGGAAAAGAATTCCAACAGAAAATTTATTAGTGCACGCAGTCGCTATCAGGGGAGGGGGGGAAGCCCCGTATGCAAAAGCGCAATGTGTCTGTGAACAACCAATCTGCAGAGTCACCATGCCATTGGGAAAGAAAGAAAGTGCGCTCTTGGTGAAGCTCTATTACCAGAACGGTAGTAATAGAGCAACAGCACTGCGAGAATATCGGCGTGTGAAGGGATTGTGAACAGGACCCATGACGGCGAGAGGTTTACGAAAGATGATGCAGAAATTCGAAGGGACAGGGGAGTTAGATATGCTGCCCGTTCACCAGACCTTAATCCATCTGACTTCTGACTGTGGGGAACCCTGAAGGATAGTGTTTATCATGGAGGCGTACGAACCTTGTTCGTCATGTTGCAGCCATTTCACGGAAGATACGAGGGGCATTCAAATTTGACCCGCACTTTATACTTACTTACTTTTCAAACCCGCTTATCCGTTAGGGTCGCGGGGGCAGCAGCCCTATGGAGGATCTCCAGCGATCGCGATCTTCCGCCATCAGGCGCATGTCCTCCCTGGTAATATCCAAGCGACTCGAACCCAGATTCTCCATGTAGTCTATTCACCTGGTTCTAGGCCGACCCCTTGGTCTCTTACCCACCGGCTTGGAAAATAACAACTGCCTAGGAAGACTAGTTTGCGGCATCCGTATCACGTGGCCATACCAGCGCAACTGAGATCTCTCAATGCGGAGAAGTAGCGGCTCAACACCTAAAGATTCCCTTATTGTGCTGCTGTACACTATCTAGTAGGGTAATATCTGCCACACCTCTCAGAAATCTCATTTCGGCCGCTTGTGTCCGCGATCGCCTCATGACCATAGGTGAGAATGGGGACAAAGATAGATTTGAAGACGGAGAGCTTGGCTTTGTTACCCAGCTCGCGTTTCGTTACCACGGATCGCCACAGTTCACGTCTGACACAGATTGCTGCACCGATCCGAGCATCCAATTCTTTGTCCTGCCGTCCATCACTCGTGAATGCAATCCCGAGATACTTGAATTTCTCCACCTGTCTCAATGAGGCTCCCCTAACATGGAGAGCGCACTGAGCGGGCTGTCTTGAAAGGACCAGAACCTCGGTTTTAGCCACACTGATCTTCATCCCAGCTTCTTCACATTTGGCTGCAAACTTGTCTAGTGCATGCTGAAGGTTCGTGCGTGAAGACCCAAGGAGGACAAGTTCGTCAGCAAAGAGCAACCTCTCCACCCGGCAGTCGCCCACACAAACACGCTCATCGCCTCCGCTGCCCCTATCTATCCAGTCCATAAAGATAATGAACAAGAGGGGCGACAGTACGCACCCTTGGCGGAGTCCAACACCCACGGTGAACGGTCTTGATTTAATGCCATTTATCCTGACACACATCTCAGAGCTTTCGTACAGAGACATGATAGCAACCAGTAATTGCCCATCCACTCCAAACTCTTGCAACACTTGCCAGAGCTTCTCCCGAGGAACTCTGTCATATGCTTTTTCGAGGTCCACAAAGCAAGCGTAGACCTCTTTTGCATACTCCCAGGATTTCTCGAAGATTTGCCTTAGAGCAAAGATGTGATCCGTCGTGCTTCGGCCAGGTCGGAAACCACACTGCTCCCCCAACAGTTTGGAATCGACTATTTCCCGACTTCTCTTCTCCAGACACTTAGCGTTCACTTTCCCAGGAATGCTGAGCAAAGAGATGCCTCGATAGTTGTTGCAATCTCTCTGATCTCCCTTTTTGAAGATAGGGATCACAATTCCTGACTGCCATTGCTTAGGGGCCTGTCCAGATATCCAAGCAACCTGACACACTCGAGTCAGCCACAGGATACGATCCTGATTTAAGGCCTTTAACATCTCGGACCGGATTTCATCATCACCTGCAGCTTTGCCAGTCTTCAGGTACTTAATCGCCCATCTGACCTGCACTTTATTTTTTATAAAATCTGGAAGCTACAAAAACACACACACGCACCAGTTCTTTGTCTAAGAACTCTCCTTGCTTCTCTACACATTTTTCCAGCGTTCTGGGAGCATCTGGATACCGGTTCTGTAGAAAACTTCAGGCTGATGTCGAAACCACTTCAGGACAGCCTTTTTCACTTCCTCATTTAAGCCGAACCTCTGCCCTCCCAAGAACTCTTTCAATGGTCCAAAGAGGTATAGTCGTAAGGGGAGAGATCCGGGTATGGAGAATGTGATAAGATGTCCCATTTGAGTTCCGTCAGTGTATCCATAGTCAGTTTGGCGTTGTGTGGTCTGGCATTGTCTTGCAGAAAACAAACACCACTGGTAAGAAGTCCTGGTCGCTTTTTCCTTGATGCCGGTTTCAGGGATGTCCTCAAAATGTCACAGTAGTAGAGTGCATTTGTAATTCGACGTTCTTCCAGAAAATCGACATGAATGATACCCTTAATGTCACAGAATACAGTCGCCATCACTTTCGTTGCCGACGGCGTCATCTTGAATTTCTTGGGTCGTGGTGAGTCTGTATGTTGCTACTCCATGCTCGCACGCTTGATTTCATGTTTATGGTGATGAATCTATGTCTCGTCGGTGGTCACAGCACGCCTTAAGAAGCTGTCACCTTCCCTGTCATATTTCTGCAGCAGCATGGAATCCGGGTGGTTTTGTGATCCTCGAAGAGTTGCTTAGAGGCCATCTGGCACAACTTGTTGAATATCAGCTTATCGTAGATGATGATCTCCACACGGCTAGTGCTGATGTTCCGTATTGAAGACAATTCTTGGACATGAATCCGCCTGTTGTCCCTTATCAGCTCATTTGTTCGTGCGATGATGCCATCATTGGCAGCAGTTGCTGGCCTTGCCTTATGAGGTTCATTACCGGTGGATTCTCGCCCTCCTTCAAACTTTTGGCACCAAGCAAAGACAGATGATCGAGACAAACATGACTCGGTGAACTATCTTTGAAGTCTCTGATGAATTTTAGATGCTTTCACGCATTCATTGTGGAGAAACTTGATGATTATTCGTTGTTCTACTTTGGTCGACACATCGCTGTCCGCCATTTTGTTTAAACAAACAATCGGCTGTCATGGCAACCGAAGGAGTGGTGCTGCATTTGCATGACAGGCGGTAGTTGTCATCCCAACAATGAAAGTTTAGATTTTTACAACAGTGAAATTTACAAAATAAAGTCCAGGTCTAATTTTAACGCCCCTCGTATTTCGTGCTACTGTTGAACAGGCTGTCCTGCGCTTCCAACATGTCATGGACGCACAGGGTTTGCATATAGAACAGTCCCTCTAACACCAATCCAGTAGTGTATTACTGTCTTTGCTACGTTAACATTAGCTGTCACATCGGATAGACAAGGAAAATTATGGTAAGCAGTCATCAAATAAACCCTGCACCATCCTTCAGTCAAACAAAGAAGTCGGTACTGCTAAGGCACAGTGATGTTCATGATCAAAACTGAATAAAGGTTCAACTATTTTCCCAGTAGATTCTACTTGGGTGCTAGTCCAGCATTTCGTGTTTATGTAAGGGAGGCTAACAAAGATAAAGAAAAGGTACTTTTTTACGTTTATTTCCAGAGACTGATACAACAAGCCGATCCGATAATAAGGTTAAAGCTGTGCTGAATTGCTTGTCTATCTTTCAACTCGAGGAAATAAGTGAGTGATTCAACGTAAACAATAACGGTACGGGAACCTTATTTAATAAACACTATATGAAAAGACAAAAAGAATGAAATTCAATTACATCACTCAAGTAATTATGGAAATTTCAAGTTAATAAGTATACAGAGTGTTTTTGAATTCCATTGCCAGACTTGGAGAGGTATCAGGGAAGGTCAAAACTAACAATTATTCCGAATACAATTTTTCCCACAAAAAGGTTGTAAACGAGTTAAAAAGTTCTAAAGATCCCGATCAACCCCTGTGAATGCTGCACTGCACGGCACCCGCAGCACAGAGTAGGGAGGGAAATTAGCAACGAAAGCACTAATTTGTGAATCAGAACGCACGGGTGTATCACATTCCTCATCGAGGGTGACCAGGCAGAGTCCGTGAAGTACGTATAAGCAGAAGCACCACATTTGCAAAGATCTCAACATGAATGAGTTCACGTATGGAGAGATGGCAGACATGCATCTGTTGTATGGCCAGGTTCATGGCAATGCACGAGAAGCTGCAAGGCGAGAGGTTCCCTCGTAGACGACATCCTTATCGTGTAATATTTGTGGCGATTGACCGGCGCTTACGGAAAACGGGACAATTTCTACCCAGCAGGCATGACGAAGAGGACGTGCTGCAAATATTTGCAGATGACCCATCCACAAGCACCCGTGCAGCATTCTACATGAGCACCGACAACTGTACGGAACATTCTACATGAGCACCGACAACATCCCTATTACAAACAAAACGTTCAGGCTTTGCGACATGGAGACTATGTACCAGGCGTGGAATTTTCTGAATGATATCTTCAGAGTATTACTAACAATCCTGCATTCAGCACACCTGTGTTATTTTTCGGATGAAGCACGATTCACCAAAGAGGGCATGTTCAATTGCCACAACAGCCAAAGTTGGGACGAACATAACCCAACCCCCTATTACTTATAAACAACACTCAACAGATCTCGCCTACTTAGCAGCTTTGAGATATCTTCCATGTTACCAGACATTTTGGACACCCTGTATACACTGCTTTGCAATGAAATTGCCCCACCCACAAGGAGTTATCCGAATGAGCCGAAAGTATGTACACAGCAAGAAATACATTTGAACACACCTTTATTACGTTATGGAGCCAAGACGTGCACTCGTTTGTACAGGGTGTCCCAACGGAAAGCAGCATCAGTAGGTTGTGGCACCACCTTTATATTATAACGGCGATGCATTGTGCCAGCCGCAGGTGTAGGTAATCATACATGTGGCGAATGTCATCTTGGGGTACGTCTGCCCAGGCCTGGTGAACCTGCTGTGTCAGTTCATGGAGATTGCGGGGTGATCGTAAACGACATCCCACCATGCCCCACACGTGCTCAATTGGCGATAGGTCTGGGAACCTCGCGGGCCATGGCAAGCAGTTGACATCATGCAGACATGCCATGCTCATGATTGCCGTTTGCGGTCTGGCGTTATCCTGCTGAAAGACTGCGCCGTGCATGGTGTGCAGAAAGAGCAGTAATATGGGCTGCAGAATCTCTGTGATGTACCGTGCTGCTGTCAGGCTGCCTTGGATGGTGACTAAAGGCGTTCTGGTATCGTGGCCGATGGCACTCCAGACCATGGTCCCGGGTGTTGGTCCACGATGGCGATATAGGATAGATTGTTCATTGGCACGTTCCAATCTGTTGTCGGTGTCCAAACAAAAGTGGGATTCGTTGCTGAAGGCCACCGGGCGCCATTCCATTCGCCAGCCTACTCGTCCACGACACCATTGTAGTCGTATCGCGCGGTGCTCAGGTGTCAAAAAAAGACACAACAATGGACGCCTCGCAAATTGAGACCGTTGTGCAGATTACAGTATTGTACGTTCACGAGGCAGTTGCTTCCTCCATACTGCATGGAACGTCTCGCACAGGTATCAACTGATGAGCCTATACAGGCACCCGGACAACCTGTATCAACCCAAATGGTCATGTCCCGTGAGCATGCATCTAATCGTTTACTAGTCGGAGATAGACGTCCCCCCCCCATTAAATATGGATAAGGTCGGTTAACTCCTTGTTGGTGGGGCAATTTCATTGCAAAGCAGTGTATTTGATGAATTGTTAATATTCTAAATTGTTTAAACTACTGAGTTACCAAATTTGAGTTTCGGAGTATTAATAATATTCTGAGAAACTTTTTTGAAGGAGGAGTTAGATGTTGAACCGCAGAATTGAATTCCATAGCATAGCGATGAGTGAATTAGCGTATTATAAAGTAGTAATAATATTTCGGAGGGGAGATATTGATGTTGGGAAATTTTCCTACTTTTACTGAGAGTTTTAGATAGTTCATTTATATGATTGTTCCAAGAAAGGTCGTGATATGTGTAATCCTAAGTATTTGAAAGAATTAAAGTGCACAAGCAACTCATGTGGTTTGTTTCTTTGTGTAAAGATCATGTATTTGGTTTTATTAATGTTAAGGGATAACTGATTTATTTGTATCCAGTTGCTTAAACTGGATAATGAACAGTTGATAGTGTTTTGGAGATTTGTAATCAAGACGTCTGAGTAAGAAAGGGTTACATCGTCGGCATAAAGGATTGTAAAAGTAGGTTTGAGTGTGAGCGCCAGTTCGTTTATAAAAAGGTTAAAAAGTAACGCGGATAATATGGAGACTTGAGGTACTCCGTGGTTTCGGGTTGGAGTTGAGGAAGTTTATTACCAATGGTTAATGTATATTTTCTATCGGACAGAAGTTCTATTAACCAATTTAAAGGTGGTCCTCGGATGTTGTAGAAATTAATAAGTTTATATATTAAAAGTTGTAGGAGGAATAGAATCGAAGGGCTTTGAGAAATCCGAAAATATAGAAACTACTAATTTGTTATCCCCCATTTTCATAGTTATGTATTCAAACAGTTCATAACAAGCAGCATCTATGCCATGTTTTGGCGGGAATCCATGTTGCGCTGGAAAAATTAAGATATAGTTGATTACATACACTACATGATCAAAGGAGTTGGGACACCCCTGTGAACATCTGGGGTGTTTCTCCTGGACTGGACTGGGCCCGCTCATCAAGGTGGACAGAAACCTCAATGCTGATGGCTACAGGACCATTCTGGATAACGGGGTACTTCCAGCGCTGTGGGAACACTTCGGTGACGGGCCATTCCTCTTCCAGCACGACAATGCAAGAAGATCCGACTGGTTTGACGAGATGCGGGTTAAAGAACTGGATTAGCCCGCCTAGAGTCCTGATTTCAACCCCATCGAACATCTTTGGGACGAATTGGAACGACGTGTGAGATCCAGGATGGTTCGCCCTACATCTGTCCAGGAACTGACCACGACACTCCTCGAGGAATGGAGGTCAATACCTGTGGACACATACCGTAAACGTGTGGACAGTATGCCATGTAGGGTGGAGGCAGTGATAGCGGCTCGGGGTGGTCTACACACTACTGATTGAAGCTTTTTGCGGCTTTACAGTAGAGCAACAGGTGTCCCAACTCCTTTGATCATGTAGTGTAGTTAGATAAAGGAATAAAATAAAGTTTCTCAAAGATTTTTGAAAAAACAGGAACAATTGAGATCGGTCTTTAGTTACCATATTCTAACTAACTACCTTTTTGACTAATGGGATAAACTTGGCTTGACGCAGGCATTTGGGAAAGGTACCATTAGCTATTGAGATATTGAAAATATGGGTAAGGGGAAAGAGCAAACTACAGGAGACAGTAATTATAATATCTGCTCGAAATCCTAAAGGATCAGTTGTGGTAGAGGGTTCACTGGTACATGGTGTGATGATACCACTATGTTACCACTGGAAACTTTCAATATTAAATTATGGCATATAATATATCAACCTTTAATGGCGTGTCATGAATGAATATAACGTAAAATTAATGAGTCTCAATTGGTCCAATGCTACATATTTTAATTGTATCATTATAGTACCCTTGGAAAGTTTACGTGTTCAGATATGGCATTTAATTAAATGAAACAATTTGTAATTGCGTGTGATGAATGAATATAATGTAAAATTAATGACAGTCGAAATTAGTTCAATGGTACGTGTTGGAATGGCACCATTATGGTAACAAGATGTGCATGTAATGTATTCAAATAACTTATTATGCCGTGTCGTGAATGAAATATAATTTTAATAAAATGATTGTCAAAATTTGTTCAATGGTATCTTCTTGTAAAGGTACCATTATGTAAACCTGTATTGTTTGAATTGGAAACTTTCAATCCAAAGATGTGGCATGTCGTGACTTTGGCCTTACATTGCCAATGGCTAATTTGTTTTAGGTATACTGTTGTCAATACCTAGTAACTAATTTTTCGTTTCAACAAAACATGCTTAAGTAGAAACGCTTTAGCTGTAGATAATAAAGAAATAAAAGATGCTTACACAGAATGCTTCAACAATTGACGCTCATATCATTACTTAGGAATGCGTAAAATTAAAGGGCTCTTATATAATCGAATTACTACACTCTTCGTTTAAACTTTAGGAATTTTTCATTCATTTTGAACAATAAAATTTTCCCTTAGAACTTCGCATTGCCTTAGCAAACAGAGGCTTCTTTAGCACCATCATCTAACGCTAATAACCAAAGACGTGTTTAGAAACCAAATGCTTTCCTTTTTTGTGCTCGATTTGTTTTTTAAATCCTGTTGGTCCTGAACATTTCAGGTGCCTGGTATGTTTCTTTAATACATCTACATAACAAACAGACTAAGTCACTCAAAACACATTTAGATTTATTTTACTCTAAACAACACACGTCACTCACAACATTCCTACAACATGCACTAAACTTCAGTGAAGGCTCGGAAAGGAACCTCAAACAGCCGCAGGTCGACAGGAAAGTTTCGAAGCTTTGGTTGAGTGAAAAAGAATCTCTTTGGAGAAACTGAAGTTTGGTTTGGTTTGTTTGGTATTAACGTCCTTTTCAACTGCTATGGCCATTTCAGGACGGCGTTATAGGGGCCGCAAATTTTGCCTCGCAAGGGTTCTTTAACGTGTAGCCAGCAAACGACTACACGGGATCAACAGCTTTACTTCCCTTCCGAAGGAAGTGCGTGATCTCAGGATTTTCCCCCTGGAAAAATCTTCGTCGTCCTCGGGCATCAGAGGCAATCACGCAACCACTGAGCCACCAAAGCCAATGGTAACTGAATGAACCACGACTGCCATACAATATCACATTATTAACACAAAAGGCTAGAGGAAATTAATTTGATCGGGATTGCATGAAATACCCTATCGCAGTGGAAGTCATCCAACACGCGCGTATCCAGTTGCATTACACTATTTCACATGATGCCTTGGGGGATTTTCGAGTTACCTGGTGGGAAAAATTTTTATCTGGTGGCTGTGGAAAATTTGCGGGAATTGCAAAAATTTTATAATTTTAGGATTCTGCCGGATTTTGTATATTTTTAATAAATAAAATCTTGTAAACATTCCAAGGAGGAGATTTAGCAGTGAAGCAGAAATACGTTTATACATTTATTAACAAAAAATTACTCC
>JAHWFO010004802.1:80387-98514 GCA_023313115.1 Rhysida immarginata | reverse complement strand
CGTAGTATGTAGAAAATGTAAAAAAGCTCGTATCTTCTTTCCTTTCTCATCATTTCCGATGGAATGACATATCACATGCCATATATTGCCATAGCTCTAACGACCAAGTGACTGCCACCCCCGCATTTCCGACCCCACTGGAACATTTAGCCTAAAGGAATCTGTATACTGAATTTCACTCTTTTACGTACCTAAATAGCACATAGATCTTTTGTCCTCTCTGGCTACATTCCGACCCCAGTGAACCAAACTAAATAATGAAGGTGGGCATGCTCATAGTAAGGTACATTCCAAATTTCAACCTTCTACCTCATAAAATATAGAAATTATGAAGGGGATGGACGGAATGGATATGATGATAACTTTTATAGACGACGCTTTTTTAAACTTCATTATCGGAGACTTTAATTTATTTTTCAACCTAAATACAGCCGAATGTCAGCAGTTAAATAGACTTATAAACAAATTTCATTCATACCCAATAGTTAATCAAATAACAAGAATATCTACAACCTCTTCTACACTCGATCAGATTTTTATTCCTCGAGTAATTAAGCTGGTTGACATACAAATATATGGACATAAGTAAACTTGACCACAAAACAATTATCTTTACAGTGCAATTTCCCAGTGCGAGCCTACGTATCGAAAATAGACGAGAATATGTGCGTAATGTCACCAAATTTGATATAAAATTATTTCACGGTATACGTAACAATACGAACTTTACTGTAACTCAAACCTTGCCAATGTCTGAAAATGTTCAATTACTGCATAAATCTATACACAATATGTTACACCAACCAGGAGCTAAATTGATCCATCCACGCTCTAGCACGAAAGTATGGTGGAACAATAATTTACAAAGGTTGTGGATGAATAAAAATTGTGCTTACCATGAATTTATTTATCACCAATCGGAAAATACACAGACGGCTTGGAAAGAAGCTTCAAAATTATTTAAAATTGCAGTCATATATTAGAAATTCTAGGAATCCAAATTCAAGTAGCTTGCCTTCTACTATGTATGTGGAATACATGAAATGGTGTGCAAACCCGAACGATGTAAATATGAATTCCAACCTCAACTTTTCCAACTCTAATAACTCTCATTATCTATTTGAGAATTTCCAGCTTATCACAGATACTGATATCATTCTCTCCATCCAAAATTTTAAATCTGGGACTGCATTCCCTCGTGATCTGATAACTGGGAAGGTTCTAAAATTTATGAATACAAATATAATATCGTGGTTGACGGCCACGGCAAACTACATTATTCACTCTTCGACATACCCTGATAATTGGAAGATAGCAAATATCACTCCCTTGTATAAACAGAAAGGACCTACTTCAGATTACATTAACTATCGTCCAATTGCAAACTTCCATCCAATTACTAAAGTTGTGGAGCAAGCGATCTTTATCCAATTGAAGCAGTTTATCATTCCCCAAATTCCACCTAATCAATTCGGATGTAGAAACAACAGCAATGCAATGTATTTAATTTTCCTCCATTACATACGAATGGTAGACGCCCTTGATACAAATCAGGTTTATATACTCGCCAAGACCGACGTTTCCAAAGCCTTTGACACGGTGTCTCGAAAACAACTGTTGCATGACCTATATCGCTATGGTGTACATGGTGAAGCGTATGCGCTCTGTGATTCCTACTCCAATAATAGACAGATGCAGTTAAAAAGTGGTCAATACAACATTTGTATTCCATCAGATCTTGGCGTTGTCCAAGGTTCCTATTTCAGCAACTTATTCTACTCTATCTTTTCTAGTTCTCTAGATGAAATATCGACCAACTTTACTTTGCACAGTTATGTCGACGATAACTTTCTCTCTTATTCATGTCATGTACAGCAATTGCCGCTAGCGAAATCTCTGATGCAGGAGGACTTAGAGAAATTTTCTCAGTGGTATACCGATAGAAATATGACTCTAAACATGGGCAAAACAGCATCACTAGTCATTGGTAAGAATGTAAGCATTACATCGAATGATAGTATCACCATATTGGGAGTTATATTTGACCAGAATCTTACTTCCAATGGTCACATCGCATACTTGATCGGAAAATTAAGCAAAATGAGATTTTTACTATATAAATTGAGTAAAGTGCTGAATTTTAAGGAAATGAAGCAAGTTATTATTATAAAGGTTTTTTCTGTTCTACGAGGGGCAATTGATAAATAAGGTCTCCATGGCTGTAACCTTTTTATTTGTTAACCGATTTTAAAAATTCTTTTTGTATCTTATACTCACATTTGTCCTCTATGTTAAGCACTATTCACTTTTCGACATAGTCCCCATCCCTTTCCACGCATTGCGCCAACGCGTGACTAGTTGGGTGAACCCGTCGGAGAGGAATTCCGGAGTTGTTGTCGACACCAGGATTGAATGGCAGCTTTGGACCCTCTTCTGGAGTACGATAACGTCCGCCCGCACACGAGTCACCACACACAAGTGGCGTTGCAGCGCCTACAGTTCAAAGATGAAAAATTGCAGTTCAAAAATGAAAGACTTTGCACATTGCGACTTTCACCACTTCCCAAAGAAGAAAGAGCCCCTTAAGGGACATGAGTTGGTTCTGACGACGAGGTAAACGCTGCCATTAAATCCTGGTGTCGACAACAACTCCGGAATTCCTCTCCGACGGGTTCACCCAACTAGTCACGCGTTGGCGCAATGCTTGGAAAGGGATGGGGACTATGTCGAAAAGTGAACAGTGCATTACATAGAGGACAAATGTGAGTATAAGATACAAATAGAATTTTGAAATCGGTTAACAAATAAAAAAGTTACAGCCATGGAGACTTTATTTATCAATCGCCCCTCGTAGAATATGGAATATGCTTTTGGCCTAGTACCTACCTATATCGTCTAAAAACTTTGAAAGTAGTTATACGCACATCTTTTAAACTATCCCGTTTTGCCTCAATTACTGATTGTTGTATTAAATTCCAACTGTTTACCCTTGATTCCTATATTGTTTATTGTCGTTTTAAGAACATTGCTAATGCTTTGCGTCACCAACATCGTCCATGTCATTTCATATTGAATTGGTTTAAACATACTGCTGATGTTCGTAGATCTCAAATATATAACTTTACATTATCAAAATTATCGAATTTCCAATTTAAAAAATTTCCATTTAATTCTCTCACTACGTGGAACCAATTACCATACGCGGTACCTGGCAGTGTCTTTGACTGTTCTCGCCAGTGCTGTATCTCTAATTGTACCCACTTTAATAAGAAGCTAAAAAATCATATGTTATCTACTGTTGTATCAATTTCTTTAATTCATTGCTTTTATTGATATTTTTGAAATAATGCATCTTTTGCATTTGTTTGTGGCTACTTTATATACCGGGTGTTTCAAAAATAACCGCTATACTGGTATATTTGAAAAATCAATAAAAACTAAACGGGCAGCGATAGAAATACACCGTTTGTAATTTCGAAAGTTTGTCTGCCTAAAAATTTACTGTTGTCCCAAGCATATTGCAACACACGGTGTATTTCTATCGCTGCCCGTTTAGTTTTTCAAATATACCGGTCATTTTTGAAACACCCGGAACTTGTTATTGTTTTATTTACATTTGATTGTTTTATTTTATTTATCCTATGACTCTCCTTTTATTCGTAAGATGATACAAATTTTGTATGTATTTATTCCCAAGGAATGCAAACAATAATAATAATAATAATAATAATAATAATAATAATAAAATAAAACCAATAACTAGCTCCATTCTTCCGCTACTTTATGATAACATTTTCGAGCAAGCGTGCGTCGACAAAGCGATTTCACGTGCGCGCGCCGATGATCAGTAATGCTTAAAAGATGAACAAAAAGTAACAATGTATTCCTTCTTGACAAATCGATTGTTATATGACATGCATTATCTTTCTATTCTTTACACTCACTGTTTTAGCACGTGAATTCGACTTGAAGGGGTCCACGAAAAATTCTGAAAAGTTGACACGGCCGAGCTAAGACTTTGATAGTCATATTTTTGAAAACAGTATTTGAAAAAGTTCATCCGTTTTCAAGTTATCATGCAAACGGCGGACGGCCGGATAAAAGTACAGACCAAGGGCGTATTCTTATAAGTAGCTTTTATACTAAAGCTCCTAATAAAAATATGAGTGATTCTATCGAAAATGATTTTTGATATATGCTCAAGTTTGAATGTTTAGGTCAGTTAATTTAATCAAACTTTATAAATAACGTTTCTTTCTGTAAACTGAAATAAAATCCTGTTTAATGAAATTTTTACATTTATTAGGAGCTTTAGCATAAAAACTACTTTAAGTAGGAAGTGTAACTGGGGAGTGTAACAAATCTGGGAGGAAGTGGTGCTGTGGAAATTGTAAAGGGAGCTGATAAAAGAAAAATAGGAAAATAATCTGATATTGCTAGGTCAATAGATCCTCCGAGGTGTCAGCAAAACATTGATCGATGGCTGAATAAGTTTTATAAGCAGTGGAATAATGGGTGTAGGAGGGAATTTCTTGGGTAAGTCCGGAGCAGTGCATCAGGCCTAGAAGACTTTCTAGATCAGGGGATGGTTTTGAGAAATCGAGATTAAAGTCTCCCATAATAAATAATTTTTTAGTTGGTGAACTGAGCTCAAGTAGCAGTGAGGAGGTACAATTTAAGAAATTAGAGAACTGACCAGATGGAGGACGATAAATTACACTGATAATAAAATTATTGTTAACTGCAACCGTTAAGATCTCATAATCAGATGTAATTTCTGTATATTTAGAGTAAACAACAAAATGCAATGAATTTGAAATAAAGTGTGTAATACCTCCACCTTTCTTACAATTACGTTTGGAGGAATTTTGAGTAAGGACAGAGATAAGAGAAAGGGGGTAAATTATTCTCGCTATTAATATCCAGAAATTCATTCGATCTGAGACTTCAGGGTCTCTGAAGAAGGTGGTAAACGACCTTCTAGAGCGAGAGAGGATTGGGAGGAAGGGCAATAAAGGCAAAGGTCAAGATCATGTTAGTCGGAAAACTCTTCTCTTACATCAATCCATTAGCGACATGTGGCTTCCAATCGAAAACGACCCAATTAGTCGGCACAATCATCATTCTGGTTAAGGGCTATGAGCTCAGCATGAATATCAAAGTTCGTCAATTCCATATATGAGGGACTGTCGTTAACATCTCATACCAGGAATTCAATTAATAGTAATATTTTCATTATTCGGTAAATAGACAAATCCATTTTATCGTGAATTTCAATGTCCGTCAAAACATCACGATTTAGTTGACCTTTTCTCGTCTTTGAGAAAACTCAGGAACGGATCGTAAGATAATCTGTTAAACTAAAAACTTAAAAAACGTAGATGAATGAAATATCGAATCAAACTCCGGTCGGAGTCTCTTCTCTTATAGAAACCAGCCAAACAAAATCCATTCCATCTAGCCAAATTTAATCTAATAGAACTATTATTTTGTTCTTTCAACAGGCAAAATTGCTGCTTTTCTTTCCGTTCCAAAAACACAGCTACTCTTTTAAAACTTCCTTAACAAAAAAAAGAACGTTTTCTTCTCCTTCCCTCTATCCTCACTCACGTGGGCCATAACAATGCATTTCATGCTCTCGTTATATTATAATAAGCTCTCGTTACATCCAACAATACAGTAAGAGCGAAGTTGGCTTCACTACCAAGCATTACACATTGTGCAAAACTAACAGTAAGCTAAATTACTTAAAGTTTCTTTCGATTTAAATTAATAGTTGCAGTCGTATAAAAACAACTTCATGATCATTAAGATGTCGCTTAAAAATAAATTACGCACAGAGAAATAAAGGATGCGGTACAACTGATGCAATTCACACAATTCGGCTATAATCCGAAAAACATTGCGAGAAGAAAAAGACGCTCCACATGGCTTTTCTAGTCCTCGAGAAAGCGTTCGATCGTGTTCCGCGCGAAGTAATATGGTATGCGCTCGTGAACGCGGTGTGCCGGAAGAGTTGATCTGTTGGATCCAACTACTTTACAAGGAGACAAAGAGCTGCATTCGGGCAGCGGCAGGGACGTCAAGTGATTTTCCTGTTAATGTCGGTGTTCATCAGGGATCCGCGCTCTCTCCCCTCCTTTTTGTCATAGCAATGGATGTCGCCATCGCCGATCTTCAGAGGTCTGTACCAACACCACCTAGACAGAAGGCCTGCGCACAGAAATGTCATACATTGTTACAACCACAGAGGAATAAGAAACACAGGGGAAACTCCCTATAGCCACAAGGGAAACTTTTCTGAGATCACGTGGCGAAAGTCAACCAATGAAATTTTCCTTAAAAACACTCCTGGCTTCGCGGCGCTACTGTCGGTTTCGTCATAATTACGTCATTCTCCTGCAAATGGATTGTTGGAGAGGCAAGTCATATATGACGTCAGAAAAATACATTGCTTAACGTTCTTTTCATCGGAATTATTTTAATAATTTAATTCAAGTTAATTAAAATTTTTGAAAACCGGTTACGATGCATGGTGAACTATCATTGGGATGAAAAGATGAAATTATTATTGCATTACCACGATTTCTTATTGATGATCTCTGATCAACACGAGCAACGGCGAGCTAATATAAACACGAGTGCTTCACATGAGTGATCACGTGACAAATCAACAAGACATTTTTTCGTTTATATAAAACATATTTTTATTTTTGAATACAAATTTATTTGTTTTAACATTATATAAGAATTAATACATAAACTACATTATTATTTTATTTATTATTTTCAAAACTGTGTCCTCATTAGCGCCACGAAACTAGTATTGAAAAATGACGTAGTGATTTCCAATCACGTGGTAGAGTTTCCCATCTGTTTCTCTTCATCTGTGGTTACAACATCATCAAACCAAGGAATTAAATCAAGAGGAAATGAAAGCGATGACCCGAGGTTAGCTTCCGGAAACGCAATGTTTGCGGACAAACTCGGCAGCCAAACCGTATGTTGTAAGCTGCTGACGGGCTGAAAATTTGTTCAGTCTTCGTTAAGTTGTATTAAATTTAAAATATAATAGAGCTAAACAGTAACAGCCCTAGAATATGAATAATCCATTTGCAGGAGAAATCAAAATTTTAAACGATGATTATTATTAATTATATTAAATAGGTTTTTCATTGAAACGTTAACAAAAGTCGATACGCACGTAGTCAATAAATCAAAGGCAGAGTTATCTAAAATACGATATTTTACCAGCGTGCAAAAACCTTGATTGTCCGCTTTCTATCCCAAGATGCTTTGCGCTTTACGAAGTCAAGCTCGATGCCACTAAACAATGGCTTTCACTTCCTCTTGATTTAATTCTTTGATCAAACGGCCAAATTTATGGCTTATTATTGGTAGAAATACGATTAACAATAGCCGCTTTAGTGTGATTTATCAATGTATGACGTTTCTGTGCGCAGGCTTTCTGTCTAGGTGGTGTTGCCTGTACCCTGACCTCTATTGTATGCAATAACATCTGAAAACAAGGCAGACCTAGAAGAACAGGTTCAAAAGTGGAAAGATCGACTGGCGCATTTCGGACTGCAGCTAAATGTTCAGAAGACGGTATACAGGTTGATTCAAATCGTGTGTAAAACAATTTACAGGAGTATTATAGAGGTCAAGGTAAACACAAAAAGTCCTGCTAACATGGGTCCAATTTTTATTTCTTTTCAAGTTACAAGCACTGCAATCAAATGATTAGCCTGCTCGTAAAGGCTTTTGTCAATAGTTACTGTTGCAAGTAGCGAATGATAATGATGTACCTAGCAAGATTTTATGGACTGCTGAAGCCACGTTCACCCCGAGATGGAATTAATACATTCCACAATCAACACATTTGGGTGATCAAAACCCACACGGAGTCCGACAACGACATTTCCAGTAACGTTTTAATGTAAATGTGTTGGCGGGCATTTTCAATGGCCAACTACTGGAGCTGGAGTTTCTGCAGGAACTTCTGAATACCCAGAGATATGCCGATTTCCTGGAAAACAGACTGCATGAACTCTTAGAAGATGTGGTTCCAACACGATGGGGCCCCTCCTCATTTTGGTAGTTGCTACTGAATGGCTTAACATGCACTTCCCTAACAATTGGATTGGGCGCAATGGGCCCATAGCGTGGCCACCTCGCTCACCGGACCTTAATTCACTGGACTACTATCTGTGAAGACATTTGAAATAAATGGTGTATGGTGTCCAGATAGACACACGGGCACAATTAGTGGCCAGAATAATAGCATCGGCTGACGAAATTAGACGTGATCATGAGGTAATGACAAACGTATACGAATCACTTATTCGACGATGCAATGTCTGCATTCAAGCTCAAGGAGGCCACTTTGAACATTTCTTGTAACTTGAAAAGAAATAAAAATTGGACCCATGTTAATAGGATTTTTTGTGTTTACCTTGACCTCTATAATTTCATGGGAATTTGCTTCAAAATAGGTGATCACATCAATGTCATTAAGGATTCTCTGTAACTGCCTTCTGGAATGACGTTGATGTACACATCCTGTTCTTCGTAATCTGTTTATTGCTCTTGAAATTGCGTAATGTGTGACATTGGATTGAGGAAATCAGTGCAGTATTCGCGTGCAGCAGCACGATAATTTCTGTTGCATTCACCATAAATTATAATCATATCCAGCATTTCTGCATTACTATAGGCGGGCATTTTTGACCATTTGTATCCGTCTAATGGCTGTGCATTAGTACATTTTATTATGCATTAATATTTTACTCTTTAATGTTTCTAAAAATAACAACGAAACTGTCAACTTGGGAGAAGTGTAAAGGAAAGATCAAACATAGTACGAGAACGCTTCAATAAACTGTCTTAAAAAGGTTTTTTTCCTTAATTTTCTTGTGAAATAAAGACAAAAGTTATGTAAAAACGGGGTGATTTAGGGGTAAACACGGTGTGTTCTACGAGTTTTCCGTTGCCATCTTTGTTGTATGTTACACAGTTAAAATGTTACGTTATGGTTAAAGGTCAAGTGAGCATCAGATTGCGCATCTCTAACTTTCCTAAAGTACTGTATTAACAGATTGTTGACAATTTTAATAGATTTGTAGATATTTAATTGGATCACTTCATAGTAAACACCCTGTATAAGATTTGTTCCCCTGTTACAAAACTAGGGAGCGTAGAATTAGAAGTATGTAAAACAAATTCTGCTTTAGGTTTGCTTTACAGAAGGAGTGGGAAAAAAATTCCGCAAGCAGTTTTCCAGAATTTAGTAGAAAGCATGTCACGAAAGATAGCTGCAGTCATTAAAGCAAAAGGTGACCCCAAAATATATTAACTTAATACAAATAAAAGCTAAACGTCTAAACCAAGCATGTGTCCGAATACTTTTTATCCATACAGGGTGATCGAAAAGTCTATACCCCTTATAAGCCGTTGGTGGTTTATCTGTTCGTGACCTTTCAATGACCTGATTACTCCAATTAGAACATTTTCAAAATTTATTTAATAAACCATAATAGATAGGAACATGTTTCAGTTTCATTTTTGAATAAATTATTCATCCGATCATGATGTGGTCTTTTTTTATTCTGTTCATTTTTGAGCGCGGAACAAGTTGTAATTGGAAATTGGTTCGTGTTTGTTACGATTTATGAGATAAACTTTGCATTTGTCCTAATTTGTATAATTAGGTCATCAGAAGGTCATCAACGGCTTCCTATTCAACCATCATGTAAAAAGCATCGGCTAAAAAGTAATATTTGACTTTTGGCTATTTAAGAAATGTTTTCCTTTTGCCTTTGAGCGTATTTCTTCCCCTCCCCCCTTTCCCTTTGTTTTAGACTCTGTTATCCTCCACAAGACGTGTCCTCCTAGGTTTAATGATCCTCTCAATCCCCTTGCTTTTTAGGATCCTCTTCTTTATTGTTCAGCATTCTCTTTGTTCGATGAAATGTTGTTGACTAGAAACTTCTTCCTTCAAACGCCTTTAAGTAAATAAGTGTGATTTGCTCTTGACGCCATTCTAAGTCATAGAATTAGTCCTAATGAACATTAAGGGTTCATGTGGAGAAGTCTACCCTAGCTACAACTCTCACGTTTTTGCCCGTTTTCTGAGCACTTACTTCGTGAATAAAGGCGATGTATCAGTTTTTAGTTATTTTCATCTTCAATTAGAGCAAGCTCCCATTAGAGTTATTTAAAGTTTACGTCTTCATTATATACTCTGTGCAGATTAATTTGAATTTTTTACTTATTTCTAAGGAATTCTCGAAGCTTGCAATTTTCTTGGTAAATCTGGTGATAAAAAACATTAAGGAAAGTAAATTATTAGAATTTATTGTTAACAATATCAAAAATTGTACTGCTTCAATAACAGAGCTACTAAAGAAGAAACTAAAGGAAGGACGATGTCTAAGGTTCGCTTTCTTTGAATCTAAAGAATACATCATTGGCCTGGGAATAAACATAAGAAAACGTAAATAGTTTACAAGAATACAATAGTTGAAAGAATGTTTTAAACTGTAAATAAGAGTACAAATATGTGAAGAAATGTTAGATGATCGTTAAAGGGAACAAGTTAGAGGAAAAAGGCTTTATCAAACCAAGCTTTTATAATGTTTTATTTAGTGGCAACAATACAGCTTAATTTTGCAACAATAAACAATAGATACATTTACTCTCGCCATAACGAAATGTCCAATTGTTACAACAATCAATTCGTAGTAATGAGTTAGTACCATTAGAACACGAACCAATGAACCGATTTGAAAATTTTTTTCTTTATCATAAATTGTCATCGATTCTGCATAAGTGTGTCAAATTGCAGCTCCCTAGCTTGTCGGAAAGTTGGTTTAATATTGATTACAAGATTTGACCTAAACAAACTAACACAGCAAAGTTAATTAAAGCTTTTAAAAATATATCATTTCCCGCTGGAACTGCGATGATCAAAGACGAGCAAAGACGAATAGTAAGCAAAATCGGAGCTGACATCTGAAAGAAATCGTAAGGTTCTTCGTTTGATAAACATTAATGAAATTTCCTTTTAATGGTAGGAATTTCTTGTCTTCGATGGTGGTTATATTAAAGATGCTAAGCTAGTCTTCCAATGTATGTAGTTTGAATTATCTCATCCAGCTGCAAGACAAAGTCGAGTTCTCCTCTATCTATGATATTCTTTGTTGGAGGGCTTCTGACGAGTTAGATCGGATAGCTCAAATAATTTTAAATGTGCTAAAATTTCATTAAAAAATTAAAGAATCAACTTTAATAATCACGTATTGGGATGCAAAAATTTTGTAAAATTGTTTTCATACATAAAAACATATACACTCTGTTGCAAAATTATAAGACCTCACAACAATGTAATTGTTTAGACATTGTTTATTGATTCAAAGCACGGTCTATAGATATTCATGGTCATCGAGCTTCGGCCATTTTCCATTGTTTCGAGAAGCTAAGGAAAACAGATCGCGCCAGGTGCCGCATAGATCGCATCAGGGCCGACCGTGATCTGCGATAGAGGTTTTTCATTGAAACTGAAAATGAAAGTAAAGTTTCTGTCTGTCAATAGGGCGGTGCTGCAGACGTTTTTGGGCCGATTGTACATGCAGCGCCACTTTTCAATAGAGTTCCCGCCCTATTGGGAGCTAGAAACTTTAGCTTCATTTTAACAATGGAGCTCGATGACCATGAATATCTATAGACCGTGATTTAAAGTAATCATTGTATTTTTCTTGTAATGTTAATACAAAATAAACACATTTCCAGGTGAAAACGTTTGTTTCAACACTCACATTTTTTAGCAAAATAAGAAAATAAGAAAACAGCTGTCACAGAACTATAAGACCAGTACAATCATTGCTCCTAATTGGTTTATTGACATCCAAATTAATAGTTAATGGAGCCCCCTTTATTCTTGATGACTTCAAAGACTCTTTTCGGCATGCTGTCTATTAAGTTTTGGATCACTGAAAGCTTCATAGCATCCCATGTCTCATATAGGGCAATTTTCAACTCCTTTACCCCTGAAAATTGACAATTGCGTTCATACACCTTGTTGACCATGATGCCCCAGACATTTTCGACAGGGTTTAAGTCTGGACTAAGGGATTGCCAAGGAATCGTGTTGATTTTCTGGTCTTGGAACTACTTCTTGGCATCGAGCAGCATGGCATCTTGTTGAAACAACCAGTTATCACCTGCAATTAGTGGCCCGAATGGAACGAGATGTTCGTATAGGAGGCTTTGGTATTTTTCTGCATTCATGCGTCCATCCACAAATACAAGATCAGCTAGTCCTTCTAATCCGATGGCCGCCCATACCATGACTGATCCTCCACCCATCTGCCTGCTGAATCGTTCGAGTCTTTCAGGTCGTAAATCATGCCAAAAATGAGAAAATCCATCGGGACCATCGAGACAGAATCTCTTCTCATCTGAAAACACTACCTGTCGCCATTCGGAAATCCAGGACATTCTTTCTTGGCACCAGTTAAGACGTGCTGTTTTGTGTGCAGGTGTTAGTTTTGGTCTTGAGATGGCCCTTCGCCTCACAACTGTTGGATTCGAATTTTAGCTTCTCCAAACTGTTGTATGACTAGCCTATTGTCCAATCTCACGGGCAATCTGTCTTGTGGAGAGCTGCTCTTTCGTTGCAAGGGTATGAATGCGTCGGTCATCTCGGGCAGACTGTCCCATAGCAATCATCTTTTTTTAAGACATTATGTATAGCTGTCTTGGACCTTCCAATTATTCGGGAAATTTCTCTTTCACTCTTTCCAGAGCCATGCAAAGAGTGGATTTTACGCACTTCACGTTCTGACAACTCTGTGCCTCGTGGCATTATTGTATGGTAGAGAAAAAGTCTGTAATGGACTTACCTAAAGTTTAAACTCTTTATTTGATTTGTATCATGTACCCTAATACAGAATGGGACGTTCCTAATTTGCATTAGATATTATTTCTGTCACTGGTCTTATAGTTCTGTAACAGTTGGTTTCTTATTTTCTTATTTTGCTAAAAAAATGTGAGTGTTGAAACAAACGTGTTCACTTGAAAATGTGTTTATTTTGTATTAACATTACAAGAAAAATACAATGATTACTTTAAATCAATAAACAATGTCTAAACAATTACATTGTTGTGAGGTCTTATAATTTTGCAACAGAGTGTATTTTGTAACGTGTAAAAGCAGAGCTACAAGAGCTGGCGCAGTGGAAAGGAGTAGTCACGTGACAGTGAAAGGATATAATTAAAATGATACATTTATTGAATAAATATGAAATAAATCTAAATAAAATTGACAGTGACATAAATAAATAACCTTAACCCATCAGGCTCAAACACTTCAATTGTAATTTCTAAATAGTGAAGCTTATCTCCCAACAACATTTACCAAAAACTAAAAATAGAACTCAAATAAATAATTGCAATGTCCATGAAAATAAACTGTCTAATTCTGAGACAAGTTATCAAAAATTAAAGCTTACTTAGCTAACATACAAATATCCATAAACAAGCAGAATAAGTATCGTTAAAGCATTCTAACAATTGAAGCTTAACTCGCTTCCATGCATCAAACTGACAAAGCTTAATGATAACAAACCTTAACAGCAACTAGCAAAGTTACACAGGCTTACGGTTCTAAGAACACCAACACTCAAGTTTCAAAAAGTATAAATAACTCCAACAAAAGCAAAGTAATTGTTGTTTGAGTTTAGGAGACAGCATTAAATAATTTGGTAATGCCACTCACCAAAAATAAACACGCACATTCAGAGTTCACGCTAACATGAGCGCACAAGTCTAAATACCATGTGCAAGTCCGAATAGCACTTTAAAGTCACAAAAACAGGAATAATTAACTTGGCAGTTCTTACAGTTAAAAGAATACAAAAACGCAAGTTATGAAAATTAAAGTCACTGTCCGGGAATGTTTTTATGCTAAGAAGCACTTACTTGAAAACATTTCAGATAGGAGACAAAATACGTTATTCACTATCCATTATATAATCAAAATGAACAAGAGACATATCACCTACTGCATTTGATAAAATAAACACACATATATAAGCAGACAAGTATAGGGGAATTACGAATAAGCAATGGCCTTCGTGATGTTAAGTCTCACAAAGGAGAAACCATATCCTTGCTGCAGAAAAGCCCTTAGGCCGCCGGGCCATACGCCATTGACGACCGTGCCGGTATGCAGATCTCGCTGGTAAAAATCATTGAACACCGCACTCAGAACTCGGGCATTATTTTGCACAATTAAGATAGTACTTACGAGGTGGGCTGGATAAGCTGATATCGTCCTTCCGACGAATAGCGATGCTTTCTGGACGCACAAACTCGCACTACTCTCTGCGTCGTTCACTTCTAACCGTCGCTCTACCGAAATCTCCGCCCGAGAAGCTCGCCTGCAAGGCTCTCCCATCGGCGCTGAATCGGATGCATATCCCGGCGTCGTATCTCTGCCTTCGCCGTTGTTAAACTTTCCGAGCCAAGGCTTGTTCGTTACGGCGTAAAGTTCACCGACCTTGTCCACCATCGCATCGTGCTTTTTCAATCCTTCCTCTTCGAAGCCTTTTTCTTTTCTTAATGTTTTTCTTGTCCCACGAGTTTTCAAATTTTCAAACCTCTCTCCCGTTCCGCATTCAGGTCTCTCATCGGTGCTTGCGTCTCGATTGCAATGACGTCACTCTTTGCGCTGCTCCGCCTCCGTCTTCGAACGGTAGAAGATACGAGAGCGAAAGCATACGAGAGCGAAAGCATACACGAGTGTCACCGGAAGACGAACCTAGATTCGATTTCCGTGACGTATTTTAATAGCTCAGTTTTATCATTTACGCAGCCGACGAGAAAGACAGGCCTAGGCCAACACCTGCTAGAAAGAAGATCTTCGGACAAAAGGTGTATACCGAGGCCTACGAAATAAAGCCTGGAAGCGAAAAAGTCACCTGACCAACTGGGTGCTAGCAACAATCCAACCTTCATTGTCTCCATCTTGGATGTCAACAATCAGTGTTTTTCCTTTTGTTGGACACAATGAAGGTTGGATTGTTGCTAGCACCCAGTTGGTCAGGTAACTTTTTCGCTTCCAGGCCTTGTTATCTCGCTGGCCTCATCATCAACCGGCTATTGGTAATCGTATTTCTGCCAATAGCAAACCTTAAATTTGGGCGTTTGATGATGATGTAACAATGTATACACCTTTTTTCCGCAGGCCTTCTCTCTAGGAGGTGTTGCCTGGGCACTCAAAAGTCACCTGACCATAGTAGTCTGAGTAACAATCCAACCTTCATGTTTCCTTCTTGTATGTGATTTTTATTTTGTTGGAAAAAATGAAGATTGGGTTGTTGCTCAGACTACAATAGTCAGGTGACATTTGAGTGTCCAAGCAACACCTCCTAGAGAGAGGGCCTGCGGACAAAAGGTGTATACATTGTTACATCATCATCAAGCGGCCAAATTTAGGGCTTATTATTGGTAGAAATCACGGTCTATAGATATTCATGGTCATCGGCCATTTTCCATTGTTTCGAGAAGCTAAAGAAAACAGATAGCGCCAGGTGCCGCATAGATCGAATCAGGGCCGACCGCGACCTGCGTTAGAGGTTTTTCATTGAAACTGAAAATGAAGGTAAATTTTCTGTCTGTCGATAGGGCGGCGCTGCAGGCGTTTTTGGGCAGAATGTACATGCAGCGCCACTTTTCAATAGAGTTCCCGCCCTATTGGGAGCTAGAAACTTTAGCTTCATTTTAACAATGGAGCTCGATGACCATGAATATCTATAGGCCGTGGTAAAAATACAATTAACAATAGCCGCTTGATGATGATGTAACAATGTATAACACCTTTTGTCCGCAGGCCTTCTCTCTAGGAGGTGTTGCCGGGGCACTCAAAAGTCACCTGACCATCGGGGTCCGGGCAACAATTCATCCCTCATTGTCTCCATCTTGGATTTTAACAATCAGTATTTTTTCGATTGTTGGAAACAATGAAGGATGGATCGTTGCCCGGACCCCGATGGTCAGATGGCTTTTTCGCTTCCAGGCCTTGTTATTTCATGCATTTTTACATCATCATACCTAGTTAAGATGTTGAAATAAATTCTTTTGTGGACAAGTGGAGAGTCTCCCTATTCTTCATCTTAACTTGTAAGTATCCACTGTTTACTTGTATATATACTTTTTACTTTTTGACGTAGAATAAGTCTTATGTTTCGAGGCTGGGATGCCAAGCTTAAATCGTGAACGTCACAAAAAGTGTTGCTCACGAAAACTTTAATATTGTGAAAAGTATTAACGATAGAAGAATGAACGATATTACGTTCGATAGAGTATAAAACAAAGCATGTTTTAGTCCGTTATTGAATTCGTGCTGACGCCATCAGCTGATACAATCGCAGTGCAAAGTTCAGTCAGAAAATCTGCTCTATGGCGAATAATACTTTAGTCTACTCCGGCTTCCTTTGTGTTAGCAGAATGTTTTAGGTGTCATTTGTTTTATATTTATGCGCTATATAAAATACCTTAAAAATTAAACCTCAATGTTAATAATGTCTAAGAAATCGTCCTTCGAAGTGTGGAAATTTCGCAGAAATTACAGAATTTCCAAATTTATGCCTAATAACACGAGAAAACCGTCACAGGAAAACAGATCGAGAGATGGGGATCCATGAAGACCCGGATGTCCGATGTTGATCGTCAATGAGCTCAGCAGGAACACCTCAAAGTTGAGGCGCCGCGCCGCCAAATTGAACTATAGCCCGATACGAATGCGCCAGTAACTTCCACCGCTCAGTTCGACGCAATAACATATCTGATGACATAAACGTTTCAATATCGAATGATAGAATTCAACCCATGGAAATCTATAATGAGCCATAACCGTCAACATTAACAGCATCTTCATCAAATGTGATTTATGTACGGAGCAATATACACTATCTACCCAAAAGTAAACGGACACGTTCGATTTTAGACGTTTTGTCGAATATTTAGAAAAATACTTGACGAATTGTCCTGAAACTTCAGGGGAGTAAAGAATGTCACCCTCGTATATTTCATCGAAGGTTTTGTCCGGAAGGCAAATAAGGGACCAGTATCAAATTGAACAAAAAAAATAATGTTTGGGATCATCCTGTAAAAAATAATGCTTGAAATGCATTGTAGCTGTAGCATATACTTATGAGGCTTCTTTTACTTATCTGTGCTCGTTTGTATGAGAATAGCACGTATAATCATGGAGATATTAAGGTTTCTTTAAAAAAAATCGAAATGCTTTCGTAAGTTTCTTGTTTATAACATGCAGGGTTTTCAACCCAATGCAATGCCATTTTCAGCAAACTTGACAAACTACAGTACAGACAACAGCTTGCAATCAAAATAAAAAATATTAAATATTTGATGAAATATGAGCATTTTTACTAAATAATGTTTAACTGCGCATGCGCAAGCGTTACTAACATATCTTTTGCATAATTTATTAGCCAAATATATACAGCTACTCTTATAAAAAGCCCAAGCAAATATCTTGAATATTTAGAAAGATATCGTCGATAGAATGAGTTGAATTTCAGTTGCTCTCAAAAATAAACAAAACGATAAGGGGCTTTCTCCAAATTTTTATTTGGGATCGACACAAGTATCAAATTCTTCTTCTTACGCTGATATGAAATCTATATGAAGTCAATATATTTGAGTTCATATTTCGTTTAATATTCATAGATAGATTTTGGCTTGAGAAGGACTTGAAGCACCCACGTAACAGTAGCGTGATATATTTGCTCCATCAGTTTCATTAGTCATCTGTGAATGATTTCATGCTGTGTAGTCATTTTAGAATAAATTTAAACTATTCGACACCATGTAGATGTGAGTATAAATGGCGGAGTGTGGTATTTCTCCGTCAACCATTTGATGAGATTTGTAGACTAGTCACTGACATTTCAACCGTTTGGTCACAAGAGACACACAAAGCCAATAATCTAACTCACCGTAATGTTAACAATGAACATCGATGTGAAGGATGGACTTATAAACGGTCCGATTGTTGTACTCAGACACATAGAATACACAGACAACATCAACAAGAACTAAC
>JAHWFO010004802.1:29801-65765 GCA_023313115.1 Rhysida immarginata | reverse complement strand
AAGCTCACTATTTCTTCGTTAATTAGCTAACTTAAGAACTTTTATTCAAACAATTAACAGATCCAACAGTATAAATTCAAATAATCTTCTTAAATAACTGAAATTCAAAATGGTTTTCTTTTCTCCGAGAAGTTGCGCAGTAGGAACTTTTTAAACATCAGAGTTCAATGGGTTAAATAGTTTCCTAAGAAAAATAACTCATTAATATCAAGAATCAACTTCAAAGTTCAAGTTCTAAACTACTTAATAAAGCCTTAAATTTCTTAAGAATAGTTCGTTATCAGAGTAAGGTAGTTGTGGATACACAGTTCATATATTTACTTACCAGTAATATAAAACAAATATCAATACACGATAAAATTGTTTAAAACTAGCTTAACCGACAATACGCAGTAGTTAGCGTATTATTAACTTAAACAATTTGATTAGCGTCAGGGAGAATAAAATAATTGAAAAATTCCAACATGTTAAATAATTCTTTAATGAATAATAATTGGATCTATGAGGATTTTTATACACGCCATACCTCAGATGTTTAAATTTATTAATTCTTTAATTTATAAATCCTCGTGAAAACATCAAGTGCATGAAGAATGAAATATGGCAATAAATTGAGAGAGAGAGAAAGAGAGAGCCAGCACAAAAATCTATCGCACCTTCTTCAACCTAATGTTCGCACTACAGGAAGCTTTCAATCCGTGTGAAAAGTTTCTCATAAGACGACGTCGTAGTATCTAAATATTACAATTTTCTTCCTCTAACAAGATTTGGAAATTGAAGTTGCTTCACAGAGCGTTAACCATTCTAACGCCGAGGGTGAAGGCGACACATAAATTAATGAAATTTGTCCCACTGAAATAATTCTATTATGAAGAACCGGAGAAGCGTCAATTTTTTTAATGTTGATTCCTATTGACAGAAGCTACAGGAACTGGACATATAGAGTCAATACTGTTAATATTAACAGTCCTCTCACCTCCATTTAAATGTCCGATGCCGTTCTCACTTTCTTTTGTAAAGATAAAATTAGACGTCCTTTCATTTCTCACTCTCTCACTCTCTCTCTCTCTCTCTCTCTCTCTCTCTCTCTCTCTCTCTCTCTCTCATAGCGGTTTTCACTTTCATCGGCATAACCGAAATTATTCCTTCTTTTCTTTGAAATGCATTTCTTGCCTCCAACCAAACAAGAACTTCCTTCTCTCTCTCTCTTTTCCAATTTTTTCCATACACGGTCTCTATCTCTTCTCCAGCTTTTTCCACACCCGGCTCTGTCTCTTCTCTCCCTTCACTTCCGTTGCGCTTCTTTTTTCTGTTTCTTCCCTGCGCCATCGATGATAATTACTATTGTGAACTATTCTCGTTTTATGCCGACGCTTAGGTATCGATCGTGACAGTGATCAATTATGTCAAATTTTTTGCATACCAGACTACAGTTAGCGCCTTTTTTATGTTGAGGCCATTTTTTCTTTCACTGACAATAACGCTCTGGAAACGTTGCGAATAACAATGTAAAATATTCAGGCAGAAACCTTCAAATGTAAGGAACGGAAGTTTCACAGACACTTGGGCTAAAGTCAGTTAGTGATATTTACGTGGCTATTGAAATCAGGGCATTTCAATTGAGACATCCAGTATTTTAATTAAGGCTGTTCCGATCCAGAGTTTGTAGAAATGTTTGCCAGGAATGAACCGGATCCAATCGGCAGTCGCATGCCTATACTAAAACCCCTGATTTCTGTAAAGAACAGGAAAGTTCATCTACAATGATGCCTGGAACGTCCTGACTAGACACGTGAAGACTAGAAGAAGGGTATGTGATCTGACGAATCACGATATCAGACCTGCCAACTCACCCGGATTCACCGGGTGTCACCCGGATTTTGACAATCTCACCCGGTCACCCGGCGGATCGTAAAAATCTCCCGGCGAATAGTACTCTCTTAAAAGAACCCCTAAAATTTTCCTGTCTTTCTCCGTGATGCTCCAGCAACTTCATCAGCAATTGTTTTTTGGAACACTATCTAGTCTTCTTGCAGTTAAATTTGCTTATCCAGAAAAAGAAGTACTATGCTACAAGTGTAAATCTTCAAAAGAAAGTAATATAAAAAGGCAAAAAAGCTACAAGACAGTACAATCAGCTCCACAAGGACACAAATTGGGAAACTTCAAATTTATATAAGCATAATTTCGAGATAAAAGATATTTTATAATTTAATCAGTGTTGGTCTCTCATTATTTCACGTACGGTGTACCTTACTCCCTGAATTATTTTGACTAGTGTATAACATGTAATTATACTTGTAGCATCCTAATGTTAAATTATGTCCAAAAGTAAAATTTAAGTGCACAATTTTTGTAACAATTAAATATGTTATCGATACGTATATTTTACCCTACTAAATTTACTATCACCCGGTTTTCCGATTTTTATTAGTTGAATTCAACATTTTCTTTTAACTTTTGATCAGGATAAAACTGAAACACTAAACGGAATAATTAAGCAGGTCATTTAACATGCAATAAATACAGAGTGGCCCATAAATCACTTTATTTAAAAATTGAGAAATATTAGTTAAGTACAAAATGGATTTTTTTTTAACTATATATGAAAAATGATGTCCATATAAATGACCTCATTTTCGGTTTCACAACCACGGGCTCTTTTTAAGGCATTTTCCGTTAACCTGAAGATCTGGCAGAGTGTTGTTTAGTGTTGTTCTTAAGCTGGTGGAATTTTTCTTTGCTTGTTTACGTACATCCAGTCCTTAAGTTAGCCTCAAAATAAAACGTTTGCTGCTGTTAAATTTGGAAATAATGTACGTATATATGCTGAGCGGTTCCCTATTCGCCCGCGAATTTCAATAAATATTGTACTACATTTAATTCACCGCGTACGTACAGAAGGGGGTGACAATGCCAATTATTCGCGGTGGACGGCCAAGACAAAAACAACGTTACGCTGGTTTTCGAAAAAAAAATCGGCAATTTTTACGCATTGCTCTATCATGTAATTTTGAAATAAATAATAAATTTCTAAGGATAATAAATTTTAAAATGTAAAAAAAAATTAAATTATTGACAAGCACAATTATTAAAATTTGTCTTTATATATCCTAATATTTATTCACAGAGATGCTAAGCCTTATTAATATATTAAAGATTACTTAATGTACGTGCTACGTTATGCATAGATTATTGTAATTTTGTGTAGCTTCCGTTCCCTGTTGAGCCATTTGTTGATAATTTCTGACTTATTAACAAATAAAGAACATCCCCACCCCGTCGAAAGCAAAGTCCGTAACCTTTGCACACCATAATATCAGTGGCTGGCTTTCCCAGCTGATTCGGTTATGTGCTCAGCAAATTTACTTGCCAGTCATAAAGTCTACTTAAATTTTTAATTTTCCGAAAGAGAAATAATGCTAGATCAAAACTATGCAATTGGTTGAACTGAATTTTCTGATTTTTTTTTAATATTAAAAATGAACAATGGGCTTGTATCTTTTAAAACTAAAATGTGCCCTGTGTTCACTACATTTATGCTCTGACGAAATCGTCAGAATGAGAATATAAGCAGGTAGCAGTCGTAAATGAAAAGGATCAAATCCTTTATAGAAAAGATGAATTAGTTTCAACTATGAAATATTATTAAAATAAATATACAGAGATAGAGTTAATAGACATTATAAAAGAATCGCAACATCAAGACTATCCTATACGAAGTGATAAGCAGGTTATGTCAATGTTGTATTTTAAATATTTTTCTAAGTGTCTTTAGACTCGTGTGATGTTCTTTTATGTTCGGTTAAAACTGTTAATAACCGTACATGCCAATGCACATCTCAGTTTAAATTGAATAGTAGATATTTAAAAAAAAAAATTAATTAAAATTACGAAAACATACATAAAACAACTTTGAATAAAAAATGCAGTTTTCGTTTGCTTTTTATGAATATTACATTTGTCACAGCGAAAGCTTTTTCGATGTAAAAATATCGCCGGATGTTTTCTGACAACGTCATATGTCACAGTTATTTTATTTTCGCTTGAGGAAAGAGAAAAGAAAAAAATAACATATTATTTTTTCATTCTAAGTTACAATGCATTTTATATATCCTCTATGAAGCCTATATATATATAAATAAGCGATATTTAATTATCGATTATTTCAAAGCTTTAAGCGTTAAAGGAAGGAGTTTCCAACGGGAATGCGTTGTTTTCGTTCGCCAACCTTTACCTCTGCAAACCGTTTGCATGAAGGAAGGTTTAAATCCTCTTCATAAATCGAGAGGGTCGTTTCTGTTAATAGTTCTAACTTCACAGATGATTCATCGACCTCCTTGGCAACGAGCCTCTTCTCTGCCTTTCTCCCCGGCATCTTCTCAGTTGACTTCGTCCTGAGAGCAAATGACAAAAACAAATACGCGTCGTCGAGGAAGGAGAAGGATTCGCTTCCATCACGTGACTATGACGGTATTCGTTCACCACACGATAGAGAAGATAATGCCTCGAAAGGGATACAGACTTTCGGCTCCGTCTCATTAAAAAAATAAAATAAATCAACGTGAATTTTATTATGCTTTCGCCGATCACTTTAATGGCGATCTTTCGCTTTTATTATTTTGCTGTTTGAGCCTCAGTCAATTGGCTAAATTTGATCGCCTCATTAATTTTTACTATCTTAATGCAATAAAATACATTGCAGTGATAACAAATTAATTTAAACATTAAACTTCGTATTTCAAAAGTGACTGAAGCTCCGTGAATCACTTTCAAACATTGTGCTTTCGCGGAATCGTACTCTTGATGTAATAGAACTCTTGATGATGACAACGTATTATATTGACGGCCTTGCGCGTGTCATTTTACGAAATTACATTTTAATTCAAGGACAGTGTTATTTTAATATCGTTGCTCTTTGCCGTAGAACTCACTAACGAAAGGCGATATCGATTAAAGAATAAAAGCAGAAGAGGGTTTCTCTGCAAAGCCTTTAGACGAAAGCACATGGAAAGATGAATTAATTCTTCAGTTTATTAAAAACATTTCTAGTGTTTTTGCATTAGACATTCCATTTAAGAACAGACCAAGAAATCCCATTGTTTTTATATATTAAATAAAAAAAATATTGAATATATAACCCCCCCCTCCCGTTTTGGTATTAATTCACTCTGGAATTGCGCACGAAATTACTTTTTGCATGGGAAGGATTTTTATTAAAATTTTTATCAAGATTTTTATTAAGTTTCTATGTTACAAAATAAAGGAAACATTAAAGTTAAGAACGCATAAACGCATGCGATCTGCGATTTTCCGACGATTTATATTGTTCGGACAATTGTTTGTCTGATGTGAGAATAATACCACGCGTTTATGTAATTGTGACGTTATCACGTGTTAAGTAATATATTCATTTTATGATAAACTTGGTCACAGGAATAATAGAAGGTATTATTCAGTTTCTTTATAGGAATAAAGTGATATAAGTGTTTTTGACGTAATGATATATCAAGTCGAGATAATTTAAGATTATAAATTTGGATATTAATCGAAGACACATGATTGTGAAATAGCAGGAGGGGTGGAGCAATGACAGGAAGAGACGTTCTTTTGGAGTTTAAGTAAATATTGTTGATGTTAGTCATTGAATTCCTCGATAGATAGATATATTGATTTTTTTTAAGATTTGTTTGTATCACGGATTTTGTGTAGTGTTTGAAATCATTATTATTTTAGCGATTTGTTCATTTTGGAACTTGTAAGTTGTGAAAAGGAAAGGAGACCGGATATGTGCGAGGCGATAAATAGGAGAGAGAAACCGAAACTTTCATGAGTACTGGCGAGTCGATGACAGGGGGAAGCTGAGCGCTCTCCGCCCGGGTCGATTGGGGGGGATGGTCAGCCAAGATGCGCCGAGGCGGCTGCGTAACCTCCGTAGCCCGTCGAAGCCATCAGGTGGCCTCTCTTCCCAAATCTTTGGGGCTCGTACAGGCTCATCAAGTACAGTTGGTGAATATGGGAATAGAGGGACTAAGTTATTAGGTAGTCCAATTATGAGTTCTGTTTTGATGTTGCTAATTGGAGACGGAAATTCTCTGCGAAAACGGTCACTACAAACCTATGTAAATGGCCAATTAGCTCGTTTAGTCCGATCTCTCAATCTCTTGGTTGGAGCAGGCTCATCACATTAATTAATGAAAAAGCCCTTTGGTGTGGGTGGTATCTCTCACGAACCCGATTTGACTTTCTGAAATAATAAGTAAACCCCCGACTACGTGATTTAAATAGAACTATGAGAAATGATTATCAAGTGTTTACAAATGGAACATTGATGCAATTGGAATATTAAGGAGTCATTATTAGCAATTGGAAATAAGTAGTTTAAAATTGAAACCTCGACATTCTTCAAGCGACTGACATAATTAGAGATATTCTTCAAGCGACTGGCATGATTAGGAATCCGACTTTGAGAGAAGAAGACAACTACATATTTGAGATCTTCTGTTGAACTTAGTGGGGACACTTTGAGACTTCCAGTGGACTCGCTCACTAATCGATCCGGATTATCTTCAGGTGTGTTTTATGTGCTTCAGAGTGATAAGTAATATAATTTATGGCCTGTTTAACACAGAAAGTGTTGTGTGCACAAATTGTGGATATAAAAATGATCACAAGTCCGCAGGTGTTTGAACTACGTAATTGTAAGTAGAACTGAAATTTGATATGTTGATCTAATTGAGTGTCATGACAAAGGTACGATAAAGAAATAAATTTGAGAGAACTTTCTTAAAATAGAATTTTGAGTAGAACTATCTCTTTCCTCAGAGCACTTTAAAGAGCTT
The DNA here is from genome assembly GCA_023313115.1 of Rhysida immarginata. NCBI lineage: Eukaryota > Metazoa > Arthropoda > Chilopoda > Scolopendromorpha > Scolopendridae > Rhysida > Rhysida immarginata. Next base: position 58,923 of record JAHWFO010004802.1, on the reverse strand, counting down.
AAGACAAGCTCAATGAACATTTAGCGCGTTTGCATTTATTGAATTCTACTGCATTTATCTTAGTCTTAAGTAATTGTGGAATTTAGAATTAACTTTCATCTTTCGTGTTAAGATCTATCTACTTTCTTTAGCTTTTAAGATTTTTTTTTTGCTTTATTTTCTGTAACTCATTGGTTTTCTTTACCTTGAATAAAGAATTTTTATTTAATTCCAATCTATGCCTTACTTATTGAAATAAATAAGTTACAGCCTGCCATTTTTAGAAGAACCCCAACCTTTGTCCTTAATTTATCTTTTTTTTATTGTTGTGGAGAATTGTTTTGGAGCTAGCCGATTTTGGATTCATCACCTGAATTCAGGTGCTGATTAAGAAGAAGGGGGGGGGGTTCAGTCACTCTGACATTGAATGCATTACCACTTGTGGTTCGATTAAGGACATTTGGTTACATAATTTAAAATTTTATAATTAAAATAAACATCTCACATGATAAAACATGTTTTAGAGCGGACATATTTGTCCATTTGCTGACGAGTTTAAGAAGTCTCTTTATTTTACTTTTTGTATGCATATTCATCCTTAATAATCCACGTATTTGCATTAATAAAAGTCAATAAGGATTAAATTTACTTAGTAAATTCTACTGATTTTCACTCCAATTTCCGATCTACCTGATATAACTTCCTCATGATGCTTTCAGCATTCACATTGAATAGGAAAGGGGCGGAATGCAGCCTTGTCATTTGAAAATCGGTGGACGTATCATCAATAACCTCAGGTGCGCTGATGGCACAATTTTCTTTCAGAAAAGGAAGATTGTCTATGGCATCTAACAGAATGGATCAAAGATGAAAGCGCAAAGACGTGAAAAAGACCAAGCTCAAGGCAACGGCAACGGCAGGAAATGGTAACATCAAGATCATATTATTAAACAATGAGGGGATTGTGTGTGTATAGTTAAACTGTAGTAAGATCGAGAGCTGTGAGTGGAAAGATAGATTAACAAAAAAATGGGAGCACGGGTGATAAGGGAAAGCAGAGACAGTGAATTATGGTCACGATAGGATCTGATCAAATAAAAGTTTTCACTTATCTTTCTCTTTAACGTTCTCAAACCTAAGCTCTCCAGCTATAAACTCTCAGAAATGACGTAATTTCCTACTTTCTCCGTCCTGGTATTATCACTCCTAGTCCCCCTTTTTCGTTAACTGATCATTCCACTCAGAGCTATGATCATACGGTTTGACTATACAAGAATTCACCTTCCTCGGATCCCAGATCGAGCGAAGTGCAGAGTGCAGCTCCGAAAAAGTGCTTTATATCCTTGGGCAGAAGGCGATGCCGAGCATGAGCAACGTATGAAAAAGTAAAGATCAAATGTAGATTACATGCCAAAGTAGAATCAACAATGGCTAACAATTGAGATAGGAAGTTTAACTGGACACGCCCACTCCAACTTTCATTGGACAGAGTATAGTTCATGCCATCGTGTTCCCTATAGCCACATATGGTTGCGAAAGCTGGACCTTAAGAAAATAAGGAAAATCTACTCCTTGTGTGGTGCTGTCGAAGATTACTCCGCCTCCCATGGACAGCAAGGGTGACGAACAATGAAGTATTGCAGCTCATCAAACCAGATATGTCGCTGGAAGGGAAGATCACAAGACTCATATTTCAGCCAGTCATATACAGGGCGTCCATAATTTAAGGACCCTATTGGAAAGCTGCCTACATGCGAACCAGTCACCAGAAAAGTGAAATTTTGTGGAGGACGTACTGAAGCAATTTGTTTCAGCAAAAAAAAAAAAAAAAAAATAGTTATGAATTTCGCTATCAGAGGGCGTTTTACCTGTAGTAAAAATGTAAATTTATGTGCCGTCACGCAGCAGCTGTTACCTACTGTATAAAACGGAGGAACATTCGCGGAGATCCTGTGTTCAATGTGTATGCCGCTCATAATGACATTAAGTTACTAGATCGCGTGTTGTTAGTGAAATTGTTTTACCAAAACAGTAATTCCGCAGTAGCTGCTCTATGGAAATTTCGGACTTTGCTGCTCTATGGGATGCAAAAAGGTCCCATGAATGTGAAAAACCTTCGGAAAATGATAACGAAATTTGAAGAAACAGGGTCATTGCCAGTTCGTCCTGGCAGAGGAAGAAAACAAGTTTCTGCAGACGCATTAGAGGAGTTTTCGCTTCAGGTGGAAGAGGACAGAGCTGCGAATTCCCATGGTAGCACCAGTGTTCGCCGTGTAGCACAGGCGTTGGATAGACCACGTTCAACTATCCGTAATATCCTCCGATATATCCGTACAACCTTTCACTTATGCAGCAGATGCTTCGACATGATTGTGGCGATCGATTCCAGTCCTCAGTTTAGTTTCTTGCTCGCGTTGAAGTCGATGAAGAATGACAATGGAATATCCTCTGGACAGACGAAATGCATTTTCAAAAGATAATAGACAGAATTATACTCAGCAGTTTTCAAAATAAACAAAAAAATTATCAACAACTTCTTAATATTAAAAACAGGGTTTCTATGAGTTATGGTCCATCTTTCGAAAAAATTAAAAAATGTTTTAGAGGAGAAAACATACAATTGGCTTCTAAGATAAATAATACAGCGTATTTCTAAATTATCTCCCGTATTATACATGTTTATTACTCAAAAACTAATACAGATTTTAGTTTTTATTCACAAAGAAAACTCAAAAAGTTTCTTAGCATGACTTAATAAATTTCAATGTGTCCCCCATTTATGGCGTGAAGGACATCAAAGCGAAACTCGATTTCCTCCCTTGTTCAGGCTAGCATTTTGGTGTGGTTTAATGCATAATCGAGTAATCGGACCTTTCTTTTTCGCTGAAGTCACCATTACCGCTGCAACCTACCTAGATATGCTGGAGAAGTACCTGATTCCACAGGTAGAAGAACTGCAGTCCAACATAATCTACCAACAAGATGGAACACCTCCTCACAGGGGCCTGCAAGTTAGGCAGTGCCTTGATACGAACTTTCCAGGACGATGGATTGGAAGGGATGGGCCAATCCCTTGGCCCCCTCGCTCACCCGATGCAAACCATCTGCCTTTTTTCTTCTGGGGAAATGCGAAAGACAGAGTGTAAAAGACCAACGTTGATGACATTGAAACTCTCTAAGAACAGAATAACTGAAACAATTGCTGAATCAAGATAATGTACAATTTGGTAATTTGGTGGATAATGTTGATGTGATTTATGAAATTCCATGTTCAGATTTTGATTTGGGGCAGACGGGCCGCTCTATATACTATCGTTTTAGAGGAGCATGAGAGGACCGTCCGATTCAATGATATTGATAATGCCTTGGCTAAACACTGCTTTGCCACGGGGCATAAAATAAATTATAAGGGAGGTTCGAATATTGGACAAAGAAAAACCATTAAAGGAAAGGCTAATCAAAGAGGCCTGTCTTACTGACAAGACAAAGCACACTCTAGTCACGGTGTCACATGGTCTTGACAGTGACTGGATGATCATGTGACTTCCTTTTGTCTGTGTCTTATATTATATTGATTTTATCTTTTTAGTTAGTATCTTCTCCATTTTGTTCTGATGATGAGTGCCGGCACTCGAAAACGTTTAACATGAAACACTTTTATGAGACGTTCTTTTTATTGGCATACTTTTTGGACTGTCACTTTCAAAATTCAAAATTATCTATTTTAAAATGTTTTAAAATTTTATGAAAACTAAGCCTTTTAAGCGATTGTTTTCTATCTGTGTCCGATTGTTTTCCATCTGTGTGGTCCTCTCCAATATCGTCGGTGGATTTTATCCGTTGTTACAGTGAACTGCATGAAGTTTTTCAACTCCAAAATTCATGTTTCTTCTTTCACCTTGTGTATCAAGTTAAAAGAAGTCTATTGAGGCCGATGGAACACTGTTTTGTCATGGAACCTAACTGTGATATTGGAACTCTTCCCATAAAAATGTTGGTACTGTGTGTCCACAAATTTTAGACTCACTTATTTTTTTATTCTACGAGGGTTGGGGCAAAAGTCATGGCAACTATTTTTTTTCTTGAAGATGTGACATATATAGACGAAAGGACGAGGTGTTAACTACATGTGCGGACAATGAATAGCACTGAAATATCGTAACACACTAATTTATTACGGTAGTATACAGGGCAATATGGCCTTCACGGTGCAAAAGAATGACAACACTGGTTGACAAACGTCCTTCCTGAAACTTTCCTACCCACCGTGCTACTGTAGGTAACGGCTATTTTGATGTAAGCGCGCTGCTCAACACGGGTTACTTCCATCTCGCACGACACTCACCAACTGACTGATTTCACAGCCCTCGCTGCGCTACTACCAGCTATCACAGAGCCATCTGTTGTTCTGCATACACACCATGCCTGCAGAACTTCCACACGACACATATACGTTTGTGATCCGTTCACATATCTACAAGAAAAAAAATAGTTGCCATGACTTATGCCCCAACCCTCGTATTTTTCAAAACAAACAAAAATATTAATAAATTATTGTATAAATTATAATATTTACAACTAAAAATAATAAATTAATTAAAGAGAACAACAAAATGTATGATATTTCTAACAAAAAACGAAAAAATTCTAAAACAATAAGAATTTACTTGTCCATAAATTATAGACTCATATGTCAAAACAACTCAAAATTTCCATTTTTAATAGTTTATAATCCCTCCTTTATTAACAATTACCTCATAAACTCGATTAGGCATCGTTTCAACTAATTTTTTTAATTGTTTATCGTGTATTTTTTCCCCACGACTCAAGAATTGTGGTTTTCTATTTCTGAGTTGTGGAAAAAGTTTTTCCCTGCTTGTAAACATCCCTGGCCAGCATTCCCATAGGTTTTCAATTGGATTTAGGTCTGGGGAAAGTGCTGGCCAGGGTAAAACATCAACACCATTGTCCTTAAACCATTTTTGTGTGTTGGGGCATTATCCTGTTGAAACTGCCATGGAGAGCCAGTAATATCCTCAGCTAATGGCAAAAACGACTGTTGTATCCAATAGCATTCATCCTACCATTGATGAATGCTATTGGAGTTTTACCACTCCAGCTGAAGGCAGCCCAAACCATGACACTAACCCCTGCACATTGCCGTTTTGGGAAGAGCGCTTCATCCTTTCCTAGGTCGTGCCAGTAGTATTGCCAACCATCTGGGCCATCAAGATTGAACTTCTTCTCATCACTATAGATGATTCTTCTCCAATCAGAAGTCCAACTCATGTGTTCTTTAGCCGAGATCAGTCTCTTCTCCTTGTGGGCAGATGTCAACCCATGCACTCTTTCTCTTCTTGTACACCAAGTGTCCACAAGTCTTCACAACCTTTCCAATTGTAGACTTTGATACATTAGTAGTTGGATCTTTTGCTAGTTGTCTATAGGATGTGGACTTTTTCTTTATTTCTGTAATAATCGCTAGTTTTTGTTGACATTTCAAATTCTGTTACCGTCCAGTGTGTTTTTTGGTGGAGTAGTCAGCTCCCTGAGTGATATAATGCTGAACTACAGTTTGAGATCGATTAAGGCGACTAGCTATTGTTCTAGTAGACAGACTGTTCCTTCAATGCATCAATTTGTCCTTTTTCATAATCGGACAAAGAGGTACCTCTTCCCATTGTTATTTTCACTAATTAAGAAAGTTTAGATAGATTATTATTATTATATAAAAGTTATTTAAATGTAATAATATAATGTTATTTAATAATAGCTGCAGCACAAATTGCGACAGCAATTAAAAAATTAACAATGGCGGATGCTGAGTCTAAAATTATAGGACAGCAGATAACCATTTTATGACAAAAATACTAATTAATTTAATGAAAATAAATATATTTATAAATTAAAACTCTTTTTTAATATAATATTATACAACTGTTTTATTATTTTAATAGATAATACATTTTATGCACGTGAATCTAAAATTTGTGGACACACTGTATCTCAGTTAAGTGATACTAACTCTGGTGCGATAGAGTGGTTCAAAATTTTAAATGTATGTCTCAGTAAATTACAACATGGTTCTTGGTTTATTATTTTAATCTTTATATGTAGGGGTTTTTAAAATTAATTGAATCATTTAGGAGAAAGTTTTCTCTTGCATACTGAATATAATTCATTAGATTTTTATCCGAGAAATTTCCCCAATTGAAAATCAACTATAATACTGATCATCACTGAATAAACGTTGAAGAGAACTTCCATTAAGAAAAAGCATATGAAGAAAAGAAAACACTGTAACTATAAAATTGTGGATATTTACTAAGGAGAAGAAACAGAGAACGACTTTCCACTTGTCCACAACGAATTTTAATCCGTCATATACACTCTCTACCAAAAAGTAAATGGGCACTTTCGAATTTAGACGTTTTGTCGAATAAAAAAAATACTTGGTCCCCTATTTGACGCATTATCCTGAAAATTCAGGGGTGTAAAGAGCATGTTATACCTCATATATTTCAGCGAAGGTTTTGTCCCGTAGGCAAATAGGGGACCAAATTTAACAAATTGAACAAAAAATAATGTTTGGGCTCACTCTGTAACATATAATACTTGAAATGCGTTGTAGCTGTAGCATGATTATGAAGCTTCTACTTCTCTCTGTTCATTTGTATGAGAATAGCACGCATATTCGTGGAGATTTAAAGGTTTCATTAAAAAAAATCGGCTCTATTCATAATATTCATTCTATCCATATAAGCTGCTCAAAACTAAGATAACATTGCATTTCTCCACTATGCGATGAGAATCCGCCATGTTGCTTGTTTCACTCAGAGAAAAAGCTAATTTTTTGTAAGTATTTAGTTTATAACACGCAGGATTTTCAACCCAATGCAATGCCATTTTCAGAAAACTTGACCAACTACAGTAGAGACAACACCGTGCAATCAGAATATAAAAATATTAAATATTTGATGAAATATGAGCATTTATACTAAATAATGTTTAAATGCGCATGCGCAAGCGTTACTAAAATGTATTTTGCATAATTTGTTAGCCAAATGTATAGAGCTACTCTTATTAAAAGCCCAAGCAAATATCGTGAAAATTCAGAAAGATATCGTCGATAAAATGAGTTGAATTTCAGTTGCTCTCAAAAATAGACAAAACGATAAGGGGTTTTTCTCCAAATTTTTATATTTGGACCAGACACCAGTATCAACTTCTCCTTATGCTGACATGAAGGCGTATTGAACTCATATTGACATCAAACCATTCATGTCATTCGCCGAGTTATTTTTTTCTGACACACCTTACAGTATTTTTACACAATATAGTAAGTAAGATTTCTATGTTGGCTAAGAACTTTATTTCATATTGGTTATTGAAGATTACGAAATAACGCTTATCTACGTGTATGTTGCCTCATTTGGTTTATTTCCTTTGCTATTCAAAGATAAGAAAATATTTTCATTAATTTAATTTTTACAGATAAACATATGCGTACTTATATTAACTCAATCATATTTATATTTGTTTTCTGAATCAAACATCAATTTCACTGATATCAAAAAGGAAGAAACTAAATATTAATTGATCAAAATAGGAAGCTTGCATAAAGCAATGGATTTTATCTTAAAGTTTCCATTGATAGCTTATCGAATAAGCTACGGTAGGTATTGTGCTCAGTCAATAGGAAGCAATTAGCAAACGGAATTTCATTCATAGTATAAAATTACTTTACAGCTTTGACCCTGAGCGAAATGTATTGGAATGAACCGAATGATGATGGCTTTTAGTGTTTCGTAATGAGTTAATCTTTGGCATAGAATGGGCAATTTTCAAGAACATCTTTATCATGTTATAAAAATTTACAGAGACAATCAATCAATTATATCTTATTCTGTTTTCCTCGATTTGCTTCTATGTTTGCATTAGTGTCTACAACCTTTGGAACTTCTTTCTAAAATTTGATGGTTTTAATATGAAACCAAATTTATTTATTAATAAAGGATTCATGAAAAATTTCGCAAGGAAATGTTTTCCATTAAATCCACCATGAAATATTTATCAAATGTTCATAGCTGTAGCTTATTGAAAGCGTATTTGAACATTCTCAACTTTATTTAACAACTTTAAAGTAATCAAAGTTGATCTTAAATGTTATTGGACTTTTAAATGTAGAATAACGTTTCCAACTAAATTAAGCTTAACTTTGGTTTTATTTTTTTGTTTTATTATTATAAGCAAATGAGCTTTATAAAGAAAAGTTATAAAATTTCAAAGAGAATTTAGATAAAGCAATTTGAAAATACCCTTTCTCGAGCTCAGATTTACTTTCAAATTAATGTGAAAAACTAATTAACGCTGAAAATTTGATAAGAAGTTTTTAAAGTTTTAATTGCGACTTTCGTGTGGTTATGGCGGTAAAATGAGAATAAAAGAAAGGAGCATGTAAAAGGGGTTAAGAGTAAAGTCAATTCTTTTTAATATTTTCCAGCACTTGAGGGTGGTACTGTTTGTATGCGTGTGGTGTGTAAGTTCATTCTAAGGTAAAAATAGAGAAGGAGAGAAAGAAGCGAGTTGAGAAATACGTTTCGGATTAAGTGGGTCGATATTTTTTAAGCGTGACTTTTTGCTTGCGAACACGGGCATACCGCGGGCGCATTAATTAAGGCTAAATAGGAGTCTTGTTTTAATTAAAATTGTAATTTAATTAGAAGCGTCGTTGACGATTCTCCAATTTGAACCTGGAATGGTGATATATTGCCAATTAAAATTAAATACTTGAAAGTTTTTCTTTTTTTATAAATGAAAAAAGACTTTGAATAAATCGTAGGATATTCTTTAAAAGTAACAAAAGTTATAAAATATAACTTTTCCAATTTTACATTGAAGAATGATAAAATTAAAAGAAATGTGAAATTTCTCAAAAAATCTCGGTTAGGAATGAATCAATTTTTTGACGAGTACAGCTACTCGTGTTTACTTCCAAACACCAATCATCACTTAATCATACTTCTCTCTAAAGTCTGTCGACCTAAATCGAGCGATAAATTCAGATTGGTTGCATGGTGTTTAAAAAGATCAGTAGAATATCATCCATCAATGTGCCCCTGAGCCAATCAATCCCATGATTAATGTAAACAAATGAAACGTGGAAACCTCCTTCGCTTTATTATATAGTACAAGGTGTCCTAAAAGATCCCCTATTCACTCTTCCTCAGTTTATTGTATAAATACAACGAAGATTACAGCGGTAATATATGTCTACTGAATTTATGAAATAAGTTGTGTACGTCTTATTGAAAAGGAATTTGTGGAGGAATTTATAATAAATGTTGAAATGACCGCCATTTTCATGGAGGCATAGCTCAACATGTTTGCGCCTATTTTGAGATAGACATTTCAAAATGATAGGAGTGGCATCTTGAACCGTTCGTGTAATTGCAATCGTGTAGGGTTTATCTGCATACACTTTGTTTTTTAAATATCCCCACAGAAAAAAGTCAGGGAAGGCCAAAAGCTTTTCAAAATTTTCAGGGAAGGCCAAAAGCTGAATTCGAATCCAGGTCTTGGAATTTTTCCTTCCATTTTTTTATGATTTACTCATATTTAAAACCAAGAATACCTTTACAGGCGATTGATGATTTTGTGGAGTTCGAACGTCGACAATTTCCCGTTCTCCCAGTTTATGCAATGAAAATTAACAAATCCGAGGGTAAAACATTAAACAATATTGGTATATACCTAGAGTAGATACAGGATGAAATTATTGAGCTGTATGAAATTTTCAAAAACTACTGAGTTCAAAAATTTTATTCAAATGTTAAAAGTAACCACAGATAGTCGGATTTAGTTTATGACATGTTCGACATGCTTGCTATCAATGGCTATGATGTGGCGCAGACGAAGAGCAAAATTCTGCAAAACTCGCTAAAGTGTCGAGACATCGATGCTTTCGTTGATCTCCTAAATTGCTGTTTTGAGTTCAGCGATGGTTTCGGGGTTATTTGCGTAAACTTCGTCTTTAATATTGCCCCACAAAAAGGAGTCGCAAGGGTTGAGATCAGGAGACTATGGCGATCAAACGATTCCCATTCCAGTGGCCTCTGGGACTCAGAATGCGCTCTCCAAAGTGCTCTTCCAGGGCTTCAAACACTCTATTGATCCGATGAAGTCGTGCTTCGTCTTGCATGAACCACATCTTTTCGAAATCTGGGTCACTTTGGATAATAGGGATGAGATCATTTTCTAAAATTTTCAACGACTGAAATGATCTCAATAAAAATGAATAACAACAATACGAGTGCGCATGCTCAAAAAAATCCCAACATGCCCTGCATTCAACCGCTAAGTTTTAACTGAATCTCGCCAATTGTTCAAAATTATCAAGTTTTTTTTCATATAGCTCAATATTTGCCACCCTGTACCTAGAGTAGATAGTTACTGATACCCCGCCTTCGTTTTACCTTGAAAAACTCGGCGAAGACATTGTAGGATAGATGTACCAGTAATTAACCGTGTACCAGTAATTGACAATTCACAATTTAATGGCTTTTAATAAAGTAACAAGGCCAGAAAAGGGACTGGTGTTGCGTATTAAACAATTTATTAGGCTTCTCAGAACAGCAAAAAACTAGGAACTTTGCTCCCTATTGTGGCCGCAAACACATGTTGATTGTTCGTTGCCTTACCGAGTCGAAAAAACCTTGTAATAAACCACTATGCGAGGACTTGATTACTTGAATTTATTTCATGAATGTTAGGCAATATTTATTATTAATTTTACGTGAACCTTTTTGTGTGATCAGTGAACAATACTTCTAGTAGTAACAGAATTTCAGATGACCAATGTGTTAACTGTTTTAATCCACCATCAATTACTAGAACCCAGATATGTAGTGTTACTAGTAATTGACATAACCTTAAAATTATTGATAATTGATAACCTAATAATTGATAATTATTGATAACTGTGTTTAAAAATAAACGAACAAAATGTGATAGAATATAGGGTAATAAAAGAAACATGATGGTTTTAAGTGTAACTTCTTAATTTCCAGTAATTGACCTAGCTGTGCCAATTATAGGAACTTGACTGTCAACTTCTAGATCACCCATTTTGACATAAATATTCTGGGTCTTATTCGCTGATTCTTTTTGTTGGTCCTGAACCATATCCCTGGACAAGTTATCTTCCAAAAAGAAAACTACTATTCTGTTTATTATGATAAGAAATAGCATAGGGTGAATTGGATGAATTTTGCAAGTAGGAGGACAATTGTCAAAAATGAAGATTTTCTACAAACAATTTGTTGGCCAAGATCTGTTGACATTGCACTTCTGGAAAACACCTTCATTTTCTATGGTCTTTGCACTCTACATGGCAGTGGACTGATTTTATTTATTGTTTCAAAGGGAAAAAAATGATCTATATGAACAAGTTAAGTTTTAAAAAGCACAATTTTAATTAATGTTAAATACTTTACACATTCTTAAAAATGTTTGATTTCATCAGGTACTTTTGCATGTTGTCAATTTTTTATGTAAAAATATATAATAAAAATGTCAAATTAAAAAATTTTCAATTACTGGTGAAACTGCCAGTCAACTTCTGGTGATTCATTCATTAGTTAGGGCAAAATTTAATAACTTAATAGCTTTTAAGGATATAATAATTGTTTAGAGATTGGCACATTCTGCATTATATTTACAATTTAATGGTATAACTAGAAAAGTTTGAAAATGCAATTAGATTTACGTACACAATTTCGTTTCACAGTAATGTCTTAAACTGTCAATTACTGGTACAGTCAACCAAAGGAAATAATCCACACGAGTTTAATACTTAATATTACATTTCATGCTAAAGTGTTGTTTTAATAGCTTTTTTAATTATAATTATTTAAATTTAATAATCTTAATAATGTTAACTCTAAATGTAATATTAAATTATTAAAAATAAATTAATATTGAAACGGTAAATCTTAGAGTAAAATTCAAGTGTGGATTATTTCCCTTTGATGACTGTATATCTACCCTACTTCTTTTGCTGAATTTTTTTTTTCATGAATATAAAGAAAAATAAATTGGAACGGCGGAATGGTATATTCGTACAGGCCTTCCACGAGGTCATATATCTTTCTAGCGGTAAGTAAAATACCTACGTGCAGCACAACTAAAAAACAATCTTTAAGAAACAGGAATATGTGTCTTTATACTTACTTATTCATCCCTACAAGAGTGAGGCTACCTCTTTCTCCAGAAACGCTCCTACGACATACAGGTAGGTAGGACTAATCAAACCTTAAATATATGTATAATGAAAATTGGCTTTCAATTGGCTTAATTAGAAAATGAGTGAATAAGGAAGCGCGCAATACATGTATTAATTAAACATTAATTAGGTGTGATTTGGAATCAATAATTTATATTTCAGAAATGGTTGTTTTCCTAAAAATGATCATACAGATAATTTAAAATATCTGAGTATGCATTTTGTATCTGCGTAATCAAAGAACATTTCATATTGTATAAGTATAGGAATTTTTCTAAATAAAGTTTTGTCGAATATTTGAAAAATATAGGTAAAGCAAAGATAGGTGATGAATACAATACCAACCCTATTTATCTTACTGTCCACCAGAGACTTTCAATAGAGAGACATGCCATTTCATTATTTTCCCATAGAAAAAATGCAATGTGCTGTTAATAGGCGCCCTCTGAACATTTGCAATGAAACATTCAGGCCATCCATGAATGACGCAAGTAGTAACATTGAGGCAAAGCACGAGGCCAACGAGATAACAAGGCTTGGAAGCGAAAAAGTCACCTGACCATCAAGGTGCTAGCAACAATCCAGCCTACATTGTTTCCGACAAACGGAAAAACACTGATTGTTAACATCCAAGATGGAGACAATGAACGTTGGATTGTTGCTAGCACCCCGATGGTCAGGTGACTTTTTACTTATGTTTTTAATTTTAAAATTATTTTCTGGACATCTTATTTTTAAACAGAAACGGCAAAAAAACATTTTAAATTTCAAGCAATTTTATTTTGTGTTGAAAATAATTTTCACAAAAGTACAAACTCATCTGTTCCTGTTAAAACTTAAATTGCTAAATAGATTTTATAAATATTACTTTATGTGCATTTATCATGCAAAAATATCCACATAATTCCTAATTCCCATTATCAGAATCTAAAGATGATTAAATTGAACTATGCGAAAAATGAAATATACAAATGCTAATGAATCTCACATATACAAACAATCGATCAGGAAGAAGTAGGAACAGTGAAAATGTAGTCACTATAGAAATCTCGAATATCAACTATAGATAATTATAACACTGTTATATAAACTTTGCCTGCATTTCAGTTAATTGTTTTCTGGCTCTTTGCAAACTCACTCTGTATTTATTTAGCTTCATTCGTAGTCGCTTTTTTCGGGGTGGCAGCTATTAATAATCAAAAAAAAGTTATTTATATTGTTTTGTTTGTAATTGTTGTGTTGCAATACATCTTATATTTTATTTACTAAACTTGTTTCCCCTTATTTTTTGTAGTTCATAATATTACATTATTATCTGGCATGAATTTGCGATTAAAATTTATATTATTTTTCTATCTTAATTTTTCATAGCATATGCTAAAATTTTAGAGAATTTTTTAAATCTAATTTTGAATTTAAAACAAAGTTCATTCGAAAGAAAAAATACCTTAAAAAGTGTATTAAACAAAAAAAATAAATTTTTTTTTTATTATTTCTCATACGTTTTACTCTGGAATGTTTTTCTGAAGAAATGAGAAGTCAGTGCTGTTTCCGATAAAAGAAAAAGAAAAGGAGAACGAAATCTCACTCGATAAACCAGAAGTTGATGTAGACTGATTTCACTGAAAATGGTCGGGATTCTAGCGCTTGTAGGTCGAGACATAAATTTCAAATTTCATCGCGATAAGATTACCAGTTCAAGAGTTACGCTTGTCACAGACACAGATATATCACGCTGAAAATGGTGAAATCTGATTCCCATGACTAAAACGTGTAAATCAGTCGAAAACTCAAAATTTTGGCATTTTTCAATACTTTTTCCATATCTTATTCTATGCGTATGCCATACGAGAAAAGATGATTCGAAAACTCTGATTCAAAAAGCTTTTCTTTCGATTATTTTATCGTAAAAATTGATCCAGCTTAGTAATCAGAATGTATAAAAACAAAATTACGCGGTTAAATCCAGATTGACAATTTAGTAAGTCCTAAAAACGTGTGATTATCCCAAATATTAATATCAATTAAAAGCGAATACAAGTGAAACAAGATTATTCAATTATCTCTTGTGAAAAAAGTAATTACACTTTGCCTGAAGTTCCAAGAAATATTCGATGCAAAGAACTTGCGTGCCAATTTGTTTTATACTTTTAATCATCTGATACATTTATCCCTTCGATGATCACATCAGCTTCATCATATACGCTATGCTTCGTTCTTCTCTGATAGGCAAGCATCTACTAATTAAAAATCTGAAATATATTAAAATAAAGACAATTAAAATTTTCAAAAAGTTCAATTTATTAGATTTAGGAATCTAGACAACGATTTTATACGTTTCATCGCCTCAAAAAAGAAAAACTCAATCCGACTAAAAAAGGAGACCTTTTTTGCAGCAACCACAAAATTCATGATTTTAAATTATCTCCCATATTATACATGTTTATTACTCAAAAGTATTACAGATTTTAACGTGAATTTTTTAATTCACAAAGAAAACTCAAAAAGTTTCTTAGCCTAGCGTGAGTTGATAATGAAGCACGCGGTTGGCGCGTGGTACCATTGTTGGCGCGTTGTTCCATTTTTCTCAAGACGCAGTAAACAATGGCGAGTGTTCAAGAAAAAGCTCAATGCGTGTTATGGCTTGCGGAAATGTAAGTCGATAATTACAGTTCAGAGAATGTTCAAAACAAAGTTTAAAAAGGATCTCCAAATCATAAGTCAATTAAGCTATGGCATGAAAAATTTTTAAACACAGGCAGTCTGTTACACAAGGTGCTGGTAGACCTTCAGCGACACCACAGAGAGTAGAAAAGGTCAGGGAGGCGTTCGATCGTAGTTCCCGTAAATCACTTCGCCAAGCGGCTCGTCAACTGGATATGCCAATGACATCCGTACATAAAATAGTGAAGCACCGCCTTCCTCTTACACCCTACAATGCATGAACTGAATCTAGATGACCGACCAAAGCGCAAGAAGTTTGATGAGGATATGCTCCAAAAATCGACAATGATCCCACCTTCCTTGAGGATATTTTGTTTTCTGATGAGGCAACATTCCATACTTCCGGAGCAGTAAACCGACGCAACTGCCACATTTGGGGCTCACAAAACCCCCACGTTCTAAGGAGCACATACGCGACATCCCAAAGGTTAATGTTTGGCGCGGTTTAATGCATGATAATGTAATCGGACCTTTCTTTTTCGCTGAAGACACCATTATTATTATTATTATTATTAAGTTTATTAAGTTTAAAGTTTTTTACATCATTCATACAAAACATTGCAAATACAGCAGAGTGTAAGCCTATTGATAAGTATAAACGATATAAAAAATCTAAGATATACAAAACTAATAGCAATAGAAATCCAAAAAAGCAAAAGCTTATACTAGGATATCTTAAAGAAATCAATCAATAGATAACAAATAGAGAAAAACATTTTCAATATAATTAGTATCTAACAATATAATTTACTTAGATAGGAAAAGGAAACATGATATCAATATCAGAATGTGTGCTTATCCAGTTTTTAATAGCCAATTTACAGTTTCCGTTTATAGAATTCTTTTTTATTTCCATCGGGATGTTATTGAAAATTTTTTTGGATAAAAATAAATATTGATGTGCTGCGAAAGTGTGAATTATCTTTGGTACTATAGTTGGACGTGTTAAAGAAAACCTAGTGGTATGAACAAATTGAGTATCCAACGCTAGTCTTTCTTCTTTTAAAGCCGATACGGCAACTTTGTAAATATATATTCTCCTTAACTCTAAATAAAGAAGGGATTCCTTCTGCCCAAATACAACCTTTAAGATGTAATTGTGGAAATTATTTAATTTATATAAATGAGTCTTATATGTGCCGCCCCATAGCTTTATTCCATATTGAAGAACGGAATAAAAGAAAGCATAATATGATAATTTCATTAGGGACCCTGGAAGATTCATTTTTAAATGTATCAATGTCCAGCCAATATGTTTTAGTCTCTTATATAAGGAGATACAGTGATATTTCCAACTAAGACAAGAGTCAACTATAATGCCCAAGTAATTAAAACGACTAACATTTTCAATCTCACCACAATTTTTTGTACAGCTATTTCTACATAAATAATTATGGAAGAATATAGAGTTATGATTTGAATAAATATCATAATAAGAAAATATTTGGAATTTAGATTTGCTTGGGTTAAGGCGTAATCCACTATCGAATAACCATTTGGATATCAAATTAAGGTCACTTTTCACATCAGTTAAATTAGCAGAATATTCATTAGTATATAAAATAGCCAGATCATCCGCATATGCATAAATAGAACCAGCACTATTTAAATAAAAAATATTATTAATAAAAAAGTTAAACAAAATGGGAGCCAAAATGGTGCCCTGAGGTACACCTCTCTCCAGGAATAAAGAGTTACTAATTATATCATTCAGTTTTGTGACAACAGGTCTTTCCAGCAAATATGATCTAAACCAGTCATTAGCCAAGCCTCTAACTCCAGCATTATGTAGTTTCAATAATAAAAGATTACCGCTGCAACCTACCTAGATATGCTGGAGAACTACCCGATTCCGCAGGTGAGAGAACTGCAGCCCAATATAGTCTACCAACAAGATGGAGCACCTCCTCACTGGGGCCCGCAAGTTAGGCAGTGCCTTGATACGAACTTTCCAGGATGATGGATTGGAAGGGATTGGCCAATCCCTTGGCCCCCTCGCTCACCCGATGCGAGCCCTCTGGATTTTTTCTTCTGGGGATATTTGAATGACAGAGTATGTAAGAACAACGCTGATGACATTAAAACTCTCAAGAACAGAATAATTGAAACAATCGCTGAAATCACCCCAGAAATGCTAGCCCGAACATAGGAAATCGAGTTTCGCTTTGACGTCCTTCACGCCATAAATAGGGAGGGGGGGGTACATTGAAATTTATTAAGGCATGCTAAGAAATTTTTTGAGTTTTTCTTTGTAAATAAAAAAAATCACGTTAAAATCTGTAATATCTTTGAGTATAAACAGGGTGTCTCAGAATTCATTGTACAAACTTGGAGGGGAGTTAGTATGGGTGATTCTAAGCAAAAAAGTTCATATGAAAATGGGTCCGAATTTGAACGATAACTGAGATATGAACAGAAATAAAAATGCCGCCACCAAGATCAACAAGTTAATAACTCAGGTTCTGTAAAGCCTAGATTAATGAGATTTGAAGGAATAACAGGGTACGTAAGACTTTGTATACCGTTAAAATTTGATCGAATTCCAACAAGAAGTTTCCGAGTAACTCATTCAACATCATAACACGTGCTCACTTGTGAGTATTAACTAGCACTTGTTACAATTTTGACTGTAACTCGGAAATTTCTGACTTCACAGGCGGCCATTTTCGGGTCACGTGACGGGTTTTTCCCATGATGTCACAACTGATAGGATTATTTTTAAATTTAATTTTTTATCTTAATTTTGTTACCTGCCATTTCTCTAATTTTCGGGTGTGGGCATTTCAAATGTGGTCTTTATATTTGGTGGTGGTGGTGCTGGTGGTCTTTGTTTTGGGGTGGTGGTCCTTTTTTGGGGGTGGTCCTTGTTTTGGGTGTTGGTCCTTTTTTGGGTGGTGGTCCTTGATTTGGGGGGTTGGCCTTTGTTTTGGGTGTTGGTCCTTGTTTTGGGGTGTGGTCCTTGTTTTGGGTGTGGTCCTTTTTTGGGTGTTGGTCCTTTTTTGGGGTGTTGGTCCTTTTTGGGGGCATTGGTCCTTGTTTTGGGCGTTGGTCCTCTGTTTTGGGCGTTGGTCCTCTGTTTTGGGCGTTGGTCCTTTTTTGGGTGTTGGTCCTTGTTTTGTGTGTGGTCACTCATCTGGTTACTGCCATCTCCTTGATTAAGCATCCATGTTCTCATGACCGGTGGTTGATAATAAAATTAATATCATGATTATACATCACTGTGTTTGGGCTTCACTGCAAAAGTAGCTTTTGTGATTTTATCTCACAATTTAATCTACTCGAGTCCTGGTATATATGCCCACTATCTAGGGGTAACCTAAAGTAACTGCCGCCTCAAGTTGTTTTTACCTAATTACTAATTATCATTTTGTTTCTACCACAACCAAATTTTTCCCGTATTACTTTACACTCCCTTCTAATTATCTACTTCTGTTTCAAGACGCTCAGTTTGTTTTTTAAGTCTCAATTAATTTTTAAAAATTGCATTGCATTGTCTCGTTTGAATGGTTGTTTGTTTGCTCCCACTGCCTGTTGGAGTGTTTGACAGGTGTCTGAATTCGCACATACATGCTTATAAATACAACTAGGTCACACAGCCTGATGAAATAGTCGTATTCACTAACTTTTTAGCTTATTTTAAAGGTGGGCTGTTTGAAATTTGTTTTATTTTCATTTTTGCCTCTCTCACTGATTGCTTTTGTACCCGGTTGAAATGTTGAAATAAAAATACAAATTTCACATTCCTCAATGCGGATGAGGCATACTTGACTCTCTCTCTCTTTACCAATTTGCACACCGAGGTTAATAAACGCGTTGTTTGATTCCCCACCTCCCAATATTCAGTCGCCCACCCCTCTCTCTCTCTCTCTCTCTCTCTCCTCATACATACAATGAAAATCTTTGATTAAAGGCAAAAAGTCACTCGTTATTTTCACATCACAAGATTTTTATTTTACAAAATCGGTTACATTGTATACACACACAAGTGTGTCATTCGTCGTACCACAAATTTGTGTAAAGTATTAATATAAATAATGATAATAACAGTGCCCTGTAACAGGTATGAGTGGTTGCAAGTCGCCGTGCTTCGTTTGTTAGGTTTGCCATTCTAAATGTAAAAAAAAGAAATTTTAAGTTGTATTTACCGTCTGTAATTTTTAACTACTTTTTTTTTTCCAATACAACACTGTTTTACAATTACCTGAAATTCACTATACCCAAGCAGAGTTTCCCGACGTGTTTTCAGTGCGCTGATAAATATAATACTGACTGACCCCGGCTATAGCCCCTCACTCTAATCAATTCTAGGTCTTAAACGCTCACCTGTTTGCGTGTGTGCGTGTGTGTGTTTGTGTGTATGTGTGTTGAGTTGAGTTGCGCGCATGCGTACATTGGTTGGTTGAGTGGTCTTCTTTTTTACAACTGCTTTATATACACAGATTTGTTGTTTATAAAAAGTTTGATTGACTCACAAGGCTTTATTATTCATTTGTACGTCTTGTTTTTAACAACGTAACAATTCTCTTTCTTAGACTACTGAGGTAGTATGGAGGTCACAGCGAATCTTAATTTCTCACCTTGTTTCTCTGCCCTTATTGCAGGGGCATCTGGTAGCGGCAAAACTTGTTTACTGGCCAATTTACTAAGATTTCAAAACTCATTATTCGAAACAATTCCATCTCATATTTATTATTGTTATGGTGTTGTAATTCCACGCGAAATTCAGGAGCTACAGCTCTCAAACATTACTTTCCACGAGGGCGTGCCGGATACGAAAATGATTCATGAAATTAAACAACACGGCCTACTGGTTTTGGACGATCTCATGCACGAATCAAGTTGCTCCGTATTAATCGAGCAAATATATACCCGTTATAGTCACCATTTTAATTTCTCAGTAATCTTAATCACGCAAAATTTGTTTGCTCAAGCCAAGAACATGAGAACAATAGTTTAAACTCAAAATACATTTTTCTTATGAAATCTCCACGGAATCTGGGCCAAATCAGGACACTGGCATTGCAAACAGGGTACGGTGATTTACTGACAAAGGCATTCCAAGATGCAACAAAGGAGCCCCACAGTTATTTACTGGTCGACTTAACACAGAGTTGTCCTGACGTTCTACGTATAAGGAGTAAAATTTTACCCCTTGAATGGCCGACTTTGGTTTACGCCGATAAAAGTCGTATGTGATTTTCAAGTCACTTCATTTGCGATCTGCGCCTCGTAATGGTCACACGGCCATGGAACCACTTGTTAGTAAACATCGTTATTTTTTACACACACTGCAAAAAGCTTCACGTAAGAAAGACGCGTGGAACCCATCGCTCAGACGCCATTTACCGGTGATAAAAGGATTGGCACACAAAAAAATATCCCTCCGTAGTAAGAAGGCATTTCTCAATCAGGAAGGTTCGGGAATCTTGCTGCCGCTGTTGTTAGGAACTGTTGCAGGACCAATTCTGAATAAATTGATCGGTTAAGAAAATGCAAAAGTACGTGTTACTAACAGAGCACGAATACAATAGGGTCTCGAAAACTCGCGAGACCCGCGGATTGAATAACACTCAATATACACCTCACCCTGATTCACCATTAAAGGATCGTGCGAAAAACTTCGATCGGAAAATAAGCGACATCTTAAACTCACCTATGCTTAATATACACCAGAAAATGGAGCTTTATCTTAACGTGTTATAAAAATACCTGAACGTCAAGAGACGCAACACCGAACAGATTAAGGGTCCAGGTATTGATGTTACAAATCCAACAAACGGAAATATACCATCAACCCAGTTGCATGATCCGTCTTTTCAACCACTGCTGAGTACAACTAAGGGAATGACATCGCAGGGTAACCGTTTAGAGGAACACACCTCGTACGAATCACCTTAGGTAAGATCTGAAGTTTCTGGCGAAGAGTACTCTGATGATGGTGATGACGATGATGATCATGATCATGATTCCAAAGAAGACAGGCGCAAAATAATTTCACTGACAGGCGCAACCTTGATCTCAAACTTCGTCGAGATAGGTTGTTACGACATCTTCACGAGCGCTCCGACCTTATTAGCTGGAGTACCAGGGGTCTTCTCTCGATCAACGGCCGCACGCTTCCAGGGTCCCGTATTAACACCCTAATTGACGATGTGATGAACATTAATGCTCAAAAGTTTCCACCGGTTGATCAACGTGAATTTGTCAAAGTGTTAAAAGTACTAAAAATTCCTGATGAGTTGATTGCGAATCCGTTTTATAGAACATGTGTGTCAGGCCATTATGCGAGTAGACCCCGGATACCCCTTACCCCATCGCCGATGCATACAAGGAGTAAGAAACCTCTTCTGTCACTCGATGCGAGGGCTTGGGCAACGTTAAAATAATAAGAATTAGAAAAAAATGTTTGTAAATTCTTATGTAATAATTACGAAATTGTAATAAATGCTCAGTATTATGCTTTAATTCCTATGTTTTCCCACTTTATTTCCAAAATTTAAATTCAATGCCACAAAACTAATTAATTAAATAAAAAAGTAATTACACCCACACACAAATTGTAACATTTCATTTCAAATTTATTAATTCAATACGATTGATTACATTTTTTTAAAATTTTTGAAAATACATTAAACGGTGTACATATTTGATTCCATTTACAAGTACAAATATCGTTGAATTTACTAGTAATGCGTCAGCGAGATATTCGCATCTCACAAGCTTGTCGTTCCATTCCAAGTCATCTGTGTATGTCTTCTTCACGATTGCATCCATTGAAATCCCCCGGGCTGATAATTTCAGGTAATGTAGACAGTGGTGACCACAGGTTGATGCAAGTGGTCTTTGAACCATTCGATTGTTGAACGTCCATTTGTTGGCGTTTCTAAGCATGAAGGTATGAAATTGTGTAGGAGGAAAATTTCCGAAAGAGTCGAAGACGAATGCATGTTTATGTACAGGTATAAAAAACGCCACCCAGTGAGTTCCAGATTTACTCGAATCATCCGTGTTTACAATCAGTAAAGAAGGATAGACGGGTACGAGTTGCAGGACCACATCTGCCGGGAAGACACCTCTCACCGACGGCGCCGTGTACACATCGCCTTCGAGGGCGTTCCACAACTGTACGCTGTTCGTCGAGTTTTGCACTTGAATTTGTAAAATCAAAACTAACCGCTCTGTCTTTATTGATTTCCAAGAGGTTTTGAAATTGACAATACGCAATCAGATTAATCGATGTCTTCAGTGGCTGGGCGAATTGAAGCTCTATGCTAAGCGTTCCGTTTTTAATTAAATTATAGTGTTCTGTAAATATATTTCTGTCCGTCGTAAGATCGTATGAAATAATCATATATCCCGCTGCGTAGTCGGATTGTGAAATACCAGTGTCACGATCTTGCTGCCTCAACCCGAGAGCTTTAAGCGTATGGACGAATTCTCGGAGGTATGATCCGGACGCGAAGTCGGGACAAAAGGGGTGTTGAAGGATAACTTGTGAGCCGTGCGACAGAGAGAAATAAGAAAGGTTAAAGTGCTGAAAATTGTATGGATTGAGCTTAACAAACACGAAAATGAGCTTGGAGGGAATCTGGCCTGTGACGAGATTCTGCACCGTGTGGTTTCTCGCACCCATCGGAATGTTCATTCCACATTCACATTTCTCATTTCCACACGACTGAGTGGATAAAATGCGTTAATGCTCTGTAGAGTCTTTGCATGGGCGATTAAAGTCGCAGCGCTCAATTTCACTCGTTCAACATTCAAAGTTGCACGTTCGATCACCACTCGATAGTTTAGATTTTCGGTATCTGACATGAGTATGAATGGTGTTTTACTGCGTTACATTCTTAAACGAAGATCCACTGAATTCAGTAAATAACGATACAATGTCGGCGTGAAGCGCCCCAAAGAGTTGATAAGTGTTCCCGACCGCCAATTTTTTTTCTTTGTTTAAAACCATTGTTCTCGTCGTTTATACACTCAAATTTCCCTGCCGTGTCTTTAGCAAATCCAGCCGTTGTAAACTGTGTTGCCCTGGCTTGAGTTCCATAATTCAAAACGTTTCCAAATAAGCACGGTAGGGATATAAGTTGTTGCTATGACTGATTAACGTGTCGCCCAGTTAACAATCGATTTGTGAGAAAAGCGAATGTAAGAAGAGATTTACAGGTCCTGTACCATCGGTGTCTGCCACGAGATCTTGACCATCTTTAACGATTTTCACTGTCACACTCAACGTCGTCTGGCTTAAATCCACATAATAGTCGGCTAATCCAGGTATGTTGAATTCGAGAGGTCCGGAGTCTGTAATCACAATTGACGTTTGATAATATGTTCCTGCTGCCCACAGGTAGGCGGAATAGTGAAGAGATCCAATTCACAATTAACATATTCATTACTGTCTTTATGGATGATACATGCCATTTTTAAGTCTTTAGTCGAATACAGACTGCAGTGGTCGAATATTTTGCACTTTTTTTCTGCGTTTTGAATGACAGGGTGGTTGATTGTTTTGCTTAAGAAGGAACGTTTTGAATGCGTACTATACCTTTGGTCGTTTACGAGTAGAATGCGGTATTACGTTTGAAACGCGTTTATTATTATTATTATTATTATTATTATTATTATTATTATTATACCTTGTCCGTGGCCGCGTTGGACTCTCATACCCAAGTCTTGAAGTAGGTGACCGCCCGTCTCATGCATTCGTGAAACCAATGATTGTTTGAGGTTCTGTCCGGCCATCACATCATTAAGCACTGACATACCACCTTTTAGGGCATGTTTACCATGAATTTTACCCATTGATTTGAGTAACGGTGTCGCTCTATGTAACAAATTTGTAAAAATGGAGCCAAGACCACTGCCCGTCTGAAAAGGTGTACAACGAAGCACCGATAAACCATGCCCTTTTTGATTTAGATAATGCTGTAAAAACGCATTGCTGTCAGGGGTGTATGGGACATGCATCTTGAATTAGACGCGAAAAAATACACCAAAGTACTACTTTACGATGATGCTGATGATGAATTCGCTGTTGCCAGTGGTTCCGTAAATCGAGACGTCCGTTCACTGCAAAGGTTTCTTACGGAAATGCAGTTTCACCACGGTCTTCCCTGAAATAAAGGATAGCAAATCACGTGATCTGAATGAACCGCGATTTCAATCGTGTCAATGACGTTTTTACTTAAGGGAAAATAGTCAGGTGAATGAAAGGTTTGATAAATCACTTCTCGTCTTGCATGCGACACAGGTATGATACGTAGGAGAGGTGCATGCGTGTTCCCCACTACTTGTGGCCGAATGATATCTGTGTATAGATAATAACCGTGCATTCCTCTTGTAAGATCAATCGGTGTCGGACCTTCGCCTGATTCTAACACTGAATCAGCGAGATCAGGATGTAAGCCTAACGTGTAACACAAACCCACGCTAAAACTTATGTAACGCCCCTCCGAGCATACTTACTTACTTACTTTTCAAACCCGCTTATCCGTTAGGGTCGCGGGGGCAGCAGCCCTATGGAGGATCTCCAGCGATCGTGATCTTCCGCCATCAGGCGCATGTCCTCCCTGGTAATATCCAAGCGACTCGAACCCAGATTTTCCATGTTGTCTAGCCACCTGGTTCTAGGCCGACCCCTTGGTCTCTTACCTACCAGCTTGGAAAATAACAACTGCCTAGGAAGACTAGTTTGCGGCATCCGTATCAAGTGGCCATACCAGCACAACTGAAATCTCTCAATGCGGAGAAGTAGCGGCTCAACACCTAAAGATTCCCTTATTGTACACTCTATCTAGTACGGTAACACCTGCCACACCTCTCAGTAATCTCATTTCAGCCGCTTGTACCCGCGATCGCACTCTTTCGGTCATTACCCAAGCCTCATGGCCATAGGTGAGAATGGGGACAAAGATAGATTTGAAAACGGAGAGCTTGGCTTTGTTACCCAGCTCGCGTTTCGTTATCACGGATCGCCACAGTTCACGTCTGGCACTGCTTGCTGCACCGATCCGAGCATCCAATTCTTTCTCCTACCGTCCATCACTCGTGAATGCAATCCCGAGATACTTGAAATTCTCCACCTGTCTCAATGAGGCTCCCCTAACATGGAGAGCGCACTGAGCAGGCTGTCTTGAAAGGACCAGAACCTCGGTTTTAGCCACACTGATCTTCATCCCAGCTTCTTCACATTTGGCTGCAAACCGGTCTAGTGCATGCTGAAGGTTCGTGCGAGAAGACCCAAGGAGGACAAAGATGCTCATCGCCTCGGCTGTCCCTGTCTATCCAGTCCATAAAGATAATGAACAAGAGGGGCGACAGTACGCACCCTTGGCGAAGTCCAACACCCACGGTGAACGGTCTTGACTTAATGCCATTTATCCGGACACACATCTCAGAACTTTCGTACAGAAACATGATAGCAACCAGAAATTGCCCATCCACTCCATACTCTTGCAACACTTGCCAGAGCTTCTCCCGAGGAACTCTGTCATATGCTTTTTCGAGGTCCACAAAGCAAGCGTAGACCTCTTTTCCATACTCCCAGGATTTCTCAAAGATTTGCTTTAGAGCAAAGATGTGATCCGTTGTGCTTTGGCCAGGTCGGAAACCACACTGCTTCCCCAACAGTTTGGAGTCGACTATTTCCCGACTTCCCTTCTTAGCGTACACTTTCCCAGGAATGCTGAGCAAAGAGATGCCTCGATAGTTGTTGCAATCTCTCTGATCTCCCTTTTTGAAGATACGGATCACAATTCCTGTCTGCCATTGCTTAGGGTCCTGTCCAGATATCCAAGCAACCTGACACACTCGAGTCAGCCATAAGGCCTTTAACATCTCGGACCGGATTTCATCATCACCTGCAGCTTTGGCAGTCTTCAGGGACTTAATTGCCCATCTGACTTCTGTTTCAGTGATACTACCGTGACTATTCTCCGCTCCAAGGTGTACCTCATCTGCCTCAGTTGTTGCTGTCACCAGATTAAGAAGAGATGCAAAGTATTCCTTCCACCTATGCAATACGCTTTCCTTCGTTTTCAGAAGCCTCCCATCTGAACTCTTAATAGTTTGTGATGAAAGAGACTTCTTTCCACGGAGGTGGCGCACGGTCTGCCAGAACACCTTGTTTGTCGAACCATAGTCTGCCTCCAATTTCTCCCAGGCCTCCACTTTAGCTGTTGATACTGTCTTTGCTGCTGCTTTTCTCGCCTCAGTGTACCGCACTCAACTCGAAGTTGACTTATTTGCAAGCCATAGCAAATAGACTTCCTTCTTTGCCTTGACAGCTTCTTGGACTTCACCGTTCCACCATGCAGTCCTTTTCTCATCGCCCTGCGCCACACACAGCCGCTTACGACCACAGCACAATGCAGCCGAAGTCTTCGCAGCAGTTATAAACAGCTGCCACTCCTCTTCAACAGTACCACGATCACTGGGTAGTTCTTTGAAACTTGAAGCTATGTTATCTGCAAAGGTCTTCTTCAAGGCTCTATCCTCCAATGCCTCCCATTTGATGCGCCAAGTATGTCTGAACCTAGTATTTCGCTTGGTTGGCATGGATTCAGAGAACCGCAAAGTGCAGACAACAAGGTGATGATCAGTTGACAGTTCTGCCCCTCTTCTCACACGAGTATCCAACACTGATCGGAATAAGTCGGCTGAAACGATTACAAAATCAATCATTGACTTCTGGTCCATTGCATCCCTGTACCAGGTATACTTATGGACATCCCAGTGTTTGTGATGGAAAGTCCATTGTTGCAACAGAAATACAACAAGCACCTCCCATTCGCATTTAAATCGGAGTCATCATTCCTCCCAATCACGCCTTTCCACTTTTGGTCATCAGCCCCGACGTGTGCATTGAAGTCGCCCACCAGGATGACAGAATCTGCACTCCCTCTCCTGCTAAGAGCAGCATCAACTTCATCTAGAAAAAGTGGGTACTCTGTGACTGCATTCGGAGCATATGCAACGAATAGAGAGAGAGACCGTTTCCCTATCTGAAGCTTCAGGAGACACAGTCTTCCACCTAAGAGATCCAATCTGCAACATAATCTGCCAGCTGGGGACTTGTGAATATTTCCACTCCCACCTGGGCAGTCATGTTAGTGTCAACACCCGAGTAGAAGAGCTTCCACCCTCCTTCTAAGTCCACAGTTCCAGAACCCGGACTTTTCGTAGAGGTAATACCTATGATATCCAGTCGATACCATTTGGCTTCCTCCACTAACTCTGATTCCTTTCCTGTCACGGAGAATACGTTCCAAGTGGCGATTGACAACACCCGATCCCGTTGTCGCTTTACCAGTTTCTCCTCCTGGGTAAAGGCATGCGCTGCCCCCGACCGTTTCCCCAAGCGCATAGCGAGTGCACTGGTGGGGCTTCTCGTAGGCATTGCTCCGAGATAACAGCCGGGAGGCTGTCGACTATTTTTCGAACGAGAGCCTCTGCCTAACTCCCGAACGCGGGTAACCTGCGCCACACCCGATGCAGTATGAATTCTCTCATTCGTCGACATCATGATATATGTTTGTTTGGATACTCCTCGCCTCACTTCTCTACCATGACCTTTATGGTAAGGGTGACCCTAAAGTAGCAGTGCTACAACCAGTATAGCTCACAGAATCCTTGAAGTACCCAAACCCCTGACCCACGGTAAGGGGCATCCACTCAGGGGAAAAATAGCGCATGAATTTCAATATTATTTTCGTATGGTAAAAGAAGAGGGAGTATTCAATATTATTTTCGTCTATATTTTCGGACACAGGGAGTATTTAATAAATGTTCATTTTTATGTATACAAAAAAAATCTGAAACTCTTCCTTTCCTCTTCATTTAATTCCTATTGGTTTAATTACAGTGTTTACTTGAAATATATAAAAATCTTTAGAACAAAATACTCAATTTGAACTGACTTGTTTCAATAAGTTTGATTCTATCAGTGCCAGCGACATCAGCGATATTTAAAAGAGAGAAAGCAACATTTTTAACATTAATTCAAACCGTTTAAAAAGTAGATTTCTTATTTATTTGAATTTACCCACACCCTCTATGAAATTATTACTCCAATAAATGTGTACATTCAATAATTGAAATATGGATTACTTGAGAAATTAAGTGCTAAAATTCTTGGCAAAATTATGATCCTTTATTTAATTTTATTTTATTTTTTATTTGATTTTAACAATACTTTCAATACTAATTTTGATATTGTTGTCAGATCAAAGTAATAATTTGTGAATTATAGTTGACACACAAACACACTACTTAGCTATATATATTTTTTACCGTAATTATATAATTGGCGAAAGTAGTGAAACGCATTTTCATCTACGCCCAAGAAATCTACAAGAAAACTGGAATTTAGGAGAAAGTTGGAGCTTTGCCAACCCAGCAGGCCTGTACACGGACAGACGCGGCCTGTACCAGTGTGTGGGCGATAAAGGCAACAGGCGAGGTGAAAAATGCCTGCGGCCTTTGGCCTGTCACAGGCCGCGTCCGCCAGTGTATGGGCCCCTTAACTCCAGTGCATCAATCAAAACCAAATTAAATAATGAAGTAGGACATGCCAATTGTAAGCTTCATTCCGAATTTCAATCTTCTACGACAAACACTGTAGAAAATATGAAAGAGAGAGACGGACAAACAGACGGACATTGTGAAACAAGTAAGTGCTCTATTCTTCCTCTACTTAATAATATAGACAATTATTAAGTAGCGGAAGAATGGAGCTACTTATTGTTTTCACAATGTCCGTCTGTCTGTCTGTCCCCCCCTTCATAATTTCTGCGTTTTTTGAGGTAGAAGGTTGAAATTCGGAATGCAGCTTGCTATGGGCATGTGCACCTTCACTATTTAGTTTGGTTTTGAGGGGGCGGAGTTTCGGGGGCGGAAGTTAGAGGGGACCAAAAGGTCTACGCGTATTTTTGCACATAAAGGAGTGAAATTCGGTATGCAAATTCCTCTAAGCAAGATCAACATTACAGTAAACTTTGGGCTAAATTGTCTCAATAGGGTTGAAGTTGTGGGGGTGGCAGTCACTTGGTCTTTAGATCGGAAATGATGAAAAACGAAAGAAGATAGGGCTCTTTTTCATTTTCTAAATACTACGTTCGAGAAAATCAATTTTCC
>JAHWFO010004802.1:0-21777 GCA_023313115.1 Rhysida immarginata | reverse complement strand
CTTTGACATGAACTATAGATGTCAACTCAATTTTATCGATGATGACAAAGAGATAGAGGGTCGATCTTAAGACATTTCTGTTCTACTTTATGATGCTCTTTAAGAATCCGAAATCAGAATTTCAAAAATCCAAATTTTTATCCAAACACGGTTATAGTAGAAACTGCGTGGTTTTTTTGTTGTTTTTTTTATCAAAAACCATCAACCAACGCGAATTTCCACTCTTGTACACACATTTCGGTAAAGTTCGCTTTTTTGATCAAAAACGCGCGCATTCTCAGCTGGTTTTCAATTGCGGCATTAGCGTTAAAATTAAATCAAATATTCTCTTTGTGATTCTGTTTTCTTATAAACCCTAGTTCATTTCATGGCGCTTTATATGAGAACCGTTCCTCCTGCAATAGAGCACGTGGTCAGACGTTGGCTAAATTCATCAGCCAATCAGCGGCTGCCTTAGCGTCATTTCTCAGATCTTTTATTTAGCCCTGTTTAAAATGCACTTTTTTCAACACGTGAAATAAGAAAGTTTTAGATTCTTCTGAAAAATTAATTTTGCATTAATTACAAAAAAACCGTTTCAAGGGCCACCAATTTAACAGTACTTCATTTAACAGCAACTACAGTACGAGGCTAAATTTTCCTGCAGCTGGGTAATTTCAATGTTGATTGGGAAGAAATTAAATTTTCTCTTCAAAAGTCGATTGTCTGAGATCTTTCAAAACCATCTCGTAAATTTGCACTGATAATTCTTTTGAAAATAGATTACAAAAGAATATTTGTAGCGCATTCTCGAATCTGTTACTTGTTCTTTGTCGTTGGGAGGGATTGCACGACTGTGTGTCTCCATGATTAGACAAAACCCAGGAAGAGATTTTATAGTCATTTTAAAATTTAAAAAATGTAAATTGAACATCATCTTATATAAAGATTGTGATTATGTTGTATAATTAATAGAAATTCTTTATTATTAATTTCGCTAGAGAGCTTGATTTGCAGATCCTTATTTCAGTATCTCGAATTTACTATCACCTAATTTTACTCATAGAACAGGGGTAAAAAAACACAAACTTCAATCTTGATATGCATTGTATAAGGTTTAGTTTGTGCATTAATTATACATGTAAGCATAGGATGATCGCTCATTTGAAATAAACTGCATGAAAGCATATACTCCGGAAGACCATAGACGAGCTCGCAAGGAAACGAGCCGACAGAAAGCATTAGAAATGAGGCCACTTTAATGCTTCAAATGATGGAGTGGGGGTTTATCAAGGGAATAATCGTCTCTTTCGCTACAAGAAGAAAAAAAAATCCCGAAATGATTCAAGATTAAGTAAGGACTTTGAGATTAAGTAACTTAATTCCTTTGATAATTACTCATCTACCCTCTGCAGTTGGATATGCTACCGGCCAAACCCGATTTTAGGACAAACTAGTTTTTCCTAGGCCAAACCAGTTCATCCTTAAAGCGATAGGATAAACCGGTACAGACTAGGCTAAACTGGTCCGTCCTATGGCCGATAGGAGAAACTAGTTTAACCTAGGCTGAACTGGTTGAGCCTTAATATGAATAAGTACAATCCAGGATAAACTGGTTTGGCCTAGTCTATACTAATTTTGCCTAGTCAAAAATGTTTATGTACGCGGGAAATCCCCCGATCGTATTTCTCACGCCCCGCGCGTCCCGCGCCGTCCTCAACTGCCCCGCTTGTTGATTTTATACGCTCATTCTGCTTTGAATTGAGGACGTGTTAGTTGTTACTTGTGTTTTGAAAAGTATTAGTAACAATATAACATTATACGGTTTTGTTTTGCGTTATCATGGATGAGCCTTCTACATCTAGTAGACAACCCGATCAGAAACAGCGGAGAGAAAAGTTTTTAACAGAAATTTTGGAAAGTGAAATTACAAAGTCTTCTCATTATAATGTGTTGTCATCAGAGAAATATTCGGAACTAGTTGAACAAGTGAAGACGTTGAAAAGTCGGAAAAAAGGACACCATTACAACAAAGACGACTGAAACGATTTGGTATGCTAAAAATTGGAGATGTGAAAAAACAGGGAGTGAAGGGAATATAAAATACTATTTACAGGCTGATGAGTTTATGATGTGATTGATGCAGCTCATGTGGCGGTTGGACACGACGAATGTGACAGGATATTAGCCGAGATATCAAAAAAATATGCCAATATCACAAAAGAAATGATAAGCCTGTAGTTATCAATGTGTGATGTGTGTCAACAAAAGAAGACAAAAAAGAAGAGAGGATTAGTTTCAAAGCCTATTCTTCACTATGAAATGAATAATAGATGTCATGTGGACATGATCGATTTTCAGACACAACCAGATGAACAATTTAAATTTATTATGGTTTACCAAGACCATTTAACAAAATTTGTTCTTCTGCGTGCGTTGACATCGAAGAGAGCGGTAGAATTGGCCTACCACCTGAATGATATATTTCTAACTATAGGAGCGCCGTGCATTCTCCAATCTGACAATGGTAGAGAATTTGTTAATAATGTGATTAGTGAGCTCGCTTCTCTTTGGCCAGAACTTAAAATTGTGCATGGAAAACCAAGGTACAGTCAAAGTCAGGGTTCCGTTGGACGCGCTAATCAAGATATAGAAAACATGATAAGTTCTTGGTTGAAGGACAACGATTCAACGAAATGGTCGGAGGGCTTAAGATATGTCCAGTTCATGAAAAATCGCGCCTTTCACTCAGGAATAAAACAATCACCTTACAAGGCCTTATTTGGCATTGAGCTTAGAGAAGGGCTTTCGACTTCATCGTTGCCGCAAGAAATAATAAACGACATTCAGGATGAGGACGACCTTAGAAAAGTTATTGAAGATGATTTGAATTGTAATGAGAGTAAAGATGGTGATGGTGGCATTGTGGAAATTGACACACAGAACATTCAAGATGCTAGAAAGGCAGCGGCAGAAAATCTTGAAAAGCAAGCTAAAAAAATGAAAGCTTCTTCAGACAAATCCCATCCACCTGCCAACATTGGAGACAATATTACTATACCAATTCCAGACGTAGACAAAGGCAGAGGTGGCCTCAGAAACATCATTGGGGTTATTCTTCAGAGAAATGATCAGGGCCTTTACAAAGTTGGCACCAAACATGGTGTATTGCAAAAATTATGTTGCAGGTACTTACAAGTTTTTTTTACTCACTAGATTATTAAATTTTTGTGGTATTATTTGACTTTTGACTTTTTTTTTCAGAACAGAATTCGACATTTTGCATTCAAAAATTTTTAAAGGTGAGCGAAGTTAACCAAGATATTGAAGTATCTCTGAGGACTGCAGCCACCAAACATTCAGTTGGATCAGGAGGTTTTATAAGGTGCACCTGCGTAAAGAACTGTTTGACAAACAGGTGCAAATGCAAGGAAAAAAAAGGTACTCTGCAATTCCAAAAGCCATCACAGTACACCCTGCAAAAATAAGTGAAACTGATGTTGATTTAATTAATAAATGCATCGTTATTTTATAAGTTCTGGTGTTTTATTATTCCCTATTAATACAGCCTAGGCCAAACCAGTTTATCCTGAAGTGTACTTATTCATGTTAAGGCTCAACCAGTTCAGCCTAGGTTAAACTAGTTTCTCCTATCGGCCATAGGACGGATCAGTTTAGCCTAGTCTGTACCGGTTTATCCTATCGCTTTAAGGATAAACTGGTTTGGCCTAGGAAAAACTAGTTTGTCCTAAAATCGGGTTTGGCCGGTAACAGATATACAAATAATGAATTCGCTGACCAGTGGTTATTCTGATTGGAGAACAGCTGATGTGGTGGAATTTTTTTTTCGTCCAACGAGGTTTCATCAAATGCTCGAATTTTATACGTTGTGCTAGTAATTAACAACTGGAATCAACGATTATACACAGACGGCCTTCTTCTCATCGCAGTTTTGCATACGAACGGAGGATTAAACCAGATCATTCTATAAGAAATAATTCCGTCAGATTTTTACGATTCAAAGATATTTCGTTTAGTCCAGCCAATCAATGATCAGGCAAATAAAGTGTCAGGCTATGGTCTCCCAAAGCAAATTTGTGCACGATTTGTGACTCGCGGTGGGCGTGCTGTACAACGGCCAGTTAATTAAATACACTGAGTTGCCACTTAATTATGTACATCTCACAAAATATGCAAATTGAGTGCTGCTAGATGATCACAAATCACGTATAAATATCCTGAAGAAACTTTTCTACTGTTAGTTAAGAGTAAAACCATAGCAAAAATGGGGAAAACATTGATCTGACTGATTTCCAACGTGACACGGTAGCAGGGCAAGATGGGCTGAATGAGCATTTCAGAAACGGCCACTCTCCTGTACTTTTCACGTACCCAATTTCAAGGGTTTATTAAGAGTCAAGGAACAAAAAACATTTAGCCATCGTGACTCTTGTGGACGGAAAACACTTGTTGACGAAACAGACTTATACGCGAAAACAGAAAGGCAACAATCGCACATTACAACTCAGGTAGCAAGAAAACAATAACAGAACGGATAGTTCGAATGGGTTAACAAAGCCAAAGACCATGTCGGGTACCAATGCTGGCAGAGAAGAACAAGAAAGCGCGCCTCCTGTGAGCACAGCAGCACAAGGATTGGGCCATTCAGGACTGGAAAACGTTTGCCTGGTCAGACCAATCTACATTGACTGCTCAATTGACTGATGTTTTGTCGAATATCCTGAAATTCAGGGGTGTAAAGAGCATGTAATACACCTCATGTACTTCAGCGAAGGTTTTGTCCCGAAGGCAAATAAGGGACCAGCAATAAAGTGAAACAAAAAAATTATATTTGGGATCACCCAGTAAAAAAAAACAAAAAAAAGCTTTAAATGCGTTGTAGCTGTAGCATATGATTAAGAGGCTTATTTTACTTTTCTGTGTTCGTTTATATGAGAATAGCACGTACTATTCATGGAGATATAAAGCTTTTCTTAAAAAAAAAAAAATCGACATTTTTTCCTAAGATTTATGTTTATAACATGCAGGATTTTCAACCCAATGCAGTGCCTTTTTCAGGAAATTTGACAACATCCTGCAATCAAAATATAAAAATATTAAATATCTGATAAAATAGGAACATTTTTACTAAATAATGTTTAGCTGCGCATGCGCAAGCGTTACCAAAAGGTTTTTTGCTTTATATGTATAGAGCTACTCTTATAAAAAGCCCAAGCAAATATCTGATGTGAAGTCAATATACCAGCGAAAGGAGAAGAAGTGGGCACTGCTGTCCGGTCCAAAAATAAAAATTTGGAGAAAAACTCTTATCGTTTTGTTTATTTTTGAGAGAACTGAAATTCTACTCATTCTGTCGAAGATATCTTTCTGAATTTTCACGATATTTGCTTGGACTTTTTATAAGGGAAGCTCTATACATTTGGCTAATAAATTATGCAAAAGACATGTTGGTAACGCTTGCGCATGCGCAGTTAAACATTATTTAGTAAAAATGCTCATATTTCATCAAATATATAATATTTTTATATTCTGATTGCAGAGTGTTGTCTGTACTGTAGTTTGTCAAGTTTACTGAAAATGGAATCGTATTGAGTTGAAAACCCTGCATGGTGTAAACAAAAAACTTTAGATTTTTTTTTTAAAGAAACCTTTATATCTCCATGAATATACGTACTATTCTCATACAATGAGCACAGATAAGTAAAAGAAACCTTATAAAATATATAGTACAGCTACAACGTCTTTCAGGCATTATTTTTAGAGAGTGATCCCAGACATTACTTTTATTGTTCAATTCGTTGTTGGTCCCCTATTTGCCTTCGGGACAAAACCTTCGCTGATATACAGGGTGTTTTTGAATTGAGTACAGATTTTTTGGGAGATGACAGAAGAGGTCCTTAGAAGTATTTTTTGTCATATGAACATGGGGTCCCCACAGCTCCGTTTACTTACAATACTGCATTGTACAATCAAATGACACCGGAACGCAGTGTGCGTTGGTAGGCCTAGATTATTTTACACATGTAAAAAGTACATCAAGTGAATCTCAAGTGATACCATGGAATCTCCTTGACGAAGTTTGTCCTAAGACTTTTCAACAAACAAGCACGTGCACCTTGAAATTTCTTTGCAAACAATTACTTTAAAAGTTATTACAGTAGATTGCCTGTGTTAATTATTAAAAATAAAATAATTTAGGCCTACCAACGCACACTGCGTCCCGGTGTCATTTGATTGTTCAATGCAGTATTGTAAGTAAACGGAGCTGCGGGGACCCCATGTTCATATGACAAAAAATACTTCTAAGGACCTCTTCTATCATCTCCCAAAAAATCTGTACTCAATTCAAAAACACCCTGTATCCCATTTTAAAACTCTAACACTGCCTTACTTGTTGTGCAGATTTCGGTAAGGGCATTCCAAAACGCTGAGCTCGTTTGATAAGTACGTCTTTGTCACTGTTCTGCGAGAGAAACGTTCACCTTAACGCCTACATGCATTTTACACCCCTGGAGTTTCAGGTTAATTCGTCAAGTAGTTTTCTAGATATTCGTCAAAACGTCTAACTTTCAATTGAGCAGTCGGTGTATATCATCGATCTTTCTTCAATATCCTTAACAAGTGATGATTTTCATCATAAAACATATACGTAATACAAAACGTTTATTTCCGATTTTTTTCCTCTTTTTGGTATTTTGACATAGAATACAAGACGTCTTACGAAAGTATTATTTTTCGAAACTGCGATGCCACGCTTAAATCATGAATGTCACGAAACGTTGTTGAGATCACGAGAAATTTAATAACGTGAATCCTATTAATGATAGGAAAATGAATGATATTGCATTCGATAAAGCATTATACATTGCACGATTTAGACCCTGACTGACCCTGATTGCGTCATCGGCTGATGCAATCGCAGTGCAAAGTTGAGTGAAGAAAATGTGCGCAGTGGCGGACATTTTTAGTATAACTCTGATCTTCTGCTGAGTGAGCACGATCTTTAGGTGGCATATGTTTTGTCTTTGTTCGCTTTATAAAATAGCTAAAATAAAACTTTAATATTTAATAGTGTCTCAGATATCGGCCTTCGAAGTGTGAAAATTTCGCAAAAATTACAGAAATTTCCAAATTTATGCATAATAAAGACCGCTCAGGTTCGACGTAGATAGCATGTCTGATGACACAAACGGCTCATTATCGAGTGATGAAATTCAACCCATGGAGGCCGATTATAAGCCACAATCATCAGCATTAACAACCCAATGCGCCAGGTGTGATATATATGTGGAGCGATACAAATGCGTTATTAGGGACAAGAATGACGTCTTTTTATCAATTAGTTTCTAAATATTGAAGAACAAAATGTTAATACTGTATAGTAGATATGTGTGATAATGTGCAACTGTGTTAGTTGTAACGAACATTTGATGTGTGAAATTAAATTCCTCTAACTGTGTTGTACAAAATTACTTCTTATTCGTCGTGTGACCACACTGTCGTAATTCTACGCCTTAACTAGCGACCATGTTCCCAAAGTATTTTTTGATGTTTATTTTATGGAATTTGCTTGATATATTGATTTCTTTCTTCATCTCGATTTTATTTTCTTCTGTATACTTTGTTTATTGTACATTCTACTTTCTGAGAAATATATTAAAAGATAAAAACAAATTTACAAAGCGAACTATATTAACTTTGTTGCCTGTATTAACAAGAAATTAATCCCCCGAGGAGGGTATAGGAACTTAGTGGAAACCCTGAGGTCATCTAGTTTTATCCCTTTATCTGCACTCTTTAACCCCCCTCCCTCCCAATATTTTTAATCAAAAAATAGATTTTCTCGAAAGTAGTATTTAGAAAATGTAAGAAAGCTCTATCTTCATTCGTTTCTTATTATATCACATGACCTATGCTGCCGTAGTTCTGAAGGCCAAGTGACTGCCACCTCCACAACTCCGACCCCATTGAGACAATTTGGCCCATACTTCATAGTAATGTAGATCTTGCCCAGAGAAAACTGTATGCCGAATTTCACTCTTTTACATACATAAGACCACGTAGATCTTTTCGTCCCCTTTAACCTTCATCCCAGTGAGCCCAACAAAACGAAATTAAATAGTGAAGGAAGACATGCTTATGGTAAGCTATGTTTGGAATTTCAACTTTCTACGTAGAAAAATATAGAAAATATGAAGGGCACAGACAGACAGACAGATATTGTGCCAGTAATGGCTTCATTCTTCCGTTACTTAATAACAATATCAGTTATCACTTGTTTGTTGAAAAAATAAAAAATAATAGGCCCGCACGGGTAATTTGCACGAGGATCCGTTCTTTCTTGAGCCAGCCCTGCCGTTAAGTGATCTCTTGTGCGGCTTTATTCTAATACTTCATTATATTATTTACACTCCTGGACAATTATAAACTCACGTACATTTTGAACAAAACTGTAATGAAAAAAGAAAAAAATACTTTACAAACTTTATAAGCAAATATCATATCAGATGTCCCTTGAGTGGATGCCCCCTTACGGTGGGTCAGGGGTTTGAATGCTTCAGGGATTCTGTGAGCTATACTGGTAGTACCACTGCTACTTTAGGGTCACCCTTACCAGAAAGGCCGTAGTTGAGAAGTGAGACGAAGAGCATCCAAACATATACTGTATATCATGATGTCGACAAATGAGAGAATTCATACTGCATCGGATGTGGCGCAGGTTAAAGTCACCTGCGTTCGGGAGTTATGCAGAGGCTCCCGTTCGAAAAATAATCGACAGTCTCCCGGCTGTTATCTCGGAGCAATGCCTCTGAGAAGCCCCACCTGTGCACTCGCTGTGCGCTTGGGAAACGGTCGGGGGCAGCACATGCCTTTAGGAGAAACGCGTAAAGCGACAACGGGATCAGGTATTGTCAATCGGCATTTCGAACGTATTCTCCATGACAGGAAAGGAATCCGAGTTAGTGGAGGAAGCCAAACGATGTCGACTAGATATCATAAGTATTACCTCTACGAAACGTCCGAGTTTTGAAACTGCAGACTTAGAAGGAGGGTGTAGCTCTTCTACTCAGGTGTCGACCTTAGCATGACTACCCAGGCGGTAGTGGGGATACTCACAAGCCCCCGGCTGACAGATTATGTTGCAGATTGGACCCCCTTAGGTGGAAGACTGCGTCTCCTGAGGCTTCAGATAGGGAAACGGTCTCTCTGTTCGTTGCATATGCTCCGAATGCAATCACGGAGTACCCACTCTTTCTAGATGAAGTTGAACTGCTTTTAGCAGGAGAGGGAGTGCAGATTCTGTCATCCTGGTGGGCGACTTCAATGCACATTTAGGGGCTGATGACCAAACGTGGAAAGGCGTGATTGGGAAGAATGCTGACCCTGTTCTATGGTTAAGTTCTTGTTGGATCTCTATTGTAACAATGGACTTTCCATCACGAACACCTTCTTCCAGCACAGGGATGTCCATAAGTATACCTGGTATGGGGATGCAATGGACCAAAGGTCACTGATTGATTTTGTAATCGAATCAGCTGACTTATTCCGAGGGGCCGATCTATCAACTGGTCACCATCTTGTTGACTGCACTTTGCGGTTCTCTGAATCTATGCCGACCAAGCGAGATACTAGGTCCAGAGAGACTTGGCGCATCAAATGGAAGTCATTGGAGGATAGAGCCTTGAAGAAGACCTTTGCAGATAACAGCTTCAAGTTTCAAAGAACTACCAGGTGATCGTGGTACTGTTGAAGAGAACTGGCAGTTTTTTATAACTGCTGTGATAACTTCGGCTGCAATATGCTGTGGTCGTAAGTGGTTAAGTGTGGCGCAGAGCGGTGAGAAAAGGTCTGGGAGAAGTTCGTGGAGAAATTGGAGGCAGACTATGGTTCGGCAAACAAGGTATTGTGGCAGAGAGTTCAGATGGGAGGCTTCTGAAAACGGGGGAGAGTGTATTGCATAGGTGAAAGGAATAATTTGCATCTCTTCTTAATCCGGTGACAACAACAGCTGAGGCACATGAGGTGCCTCTTGGAGCGGAGAAAAGTGACGGTAGTATCACTGAAGCAGAAGTCAGATGGACAATTAAGTCCCCGAAGACTGGCAAAGCTGCAGGTGATGATGAAGTATCCTGTTTCCGGTCTGAGATGTTAAAGTATTTTGTGGCTGACTCGGGTGTGTCAGGTTGCTTGGATATCTGGTCAGGCCGATAATCTTGAAGGAATATAAATTTTATCCCAAATATTTGGATCACCCTCTTCAAAATTTCATCTGTATTTCAAAACCAACCCTTCCTTCAAGATTATCGTTTTCTACTATCTTCACAAGACTTCATCTACATCCTCAATAGAGTAAGTTTATTTCTACAATCAACAACATCTTCAATAGACTACATCGTTTAAGTTTTCTTCCATCTCACAAGTTTCTTCCATCGTTTTTCAAGATTGGTGATTTTATTTTTGTTTTTATTAAATTTTATTTTACGATTTTTCCCATTAAAAGGAGACTACACACATTTATACTTATAACCCAATGTTGAAAGTATTTTTTGTAAACAAGAAATGATTTTTATTCAATAGTCATGAATCACATATATCTTGTAATTCCCTTAAAGTCTTTCTTTTACTCATGTCGTCACCTTTTATTTCTTTATAAACATAAATATCTCTTGTAGTTGCAATTGCAATCGCTTTTGTATGCGCTTCATTTCCCCAAGTTTTAACGTTGCAGTATTATTTATTAATTCTATTACACTTGCATATTCGAATAAAAAAGTTATTCCGTCAGGGTGTTCAAAGTATAAGCAATTTTGGTAAAAACTATAACAATATAACATTCTAAAGCACTTATGTAATTCTGGTATCGCAAATAAACTTAACGATAAGGAACGGAATAGACATGACCCATCCATCACCTTCTGTTTTCACTACTGAGAAATTTTCTCTTAAAACATCATAATTTTTTTTTCTGTCGTTGTAAATCAATAGGATGAGACTTTAGAACTGTATTTTCTGTTAGAACATTTCGTTTTGTCATTTCCACAAAGTCTTCGTATGCGAAAAATATCATTTCTAAACGATTACAATAATTTTCTTTAGACAACGTTACATTTATTTTATGAATCTCCGGCAGTTTTCTATCAGCAATTTGTAAAATTGCTTCATCTGAATTTAAAAGTTCAATCGAATTTAATTCAATATTTTCTTTTACGGTATTAGCTTGTGAATAATAATATTAATACTACAATTTGAAATAGTTTTTTATATTATTAACGATGATTGTTCATTTTGAGCATACCCAGGATCATTGCTCTGTAAATTAATTTTTACAAATGTTGCCCTCTCACACAATCAGTTGAGATCTTTATAATTTTTTAATATGGTCTATAAACATTATCTATAACTTCTCAAAAGGAAGTTACTACATTACAAATACTATATGAAAAATGAATTTTCTCTAGTTATTAGCTCATTAGGGAAAAGTTTGAACACCTGCACGCCCTAGAAGTTGTATATTTTCTTATTTGTTTTATAAAAATTTCTTACATCTCTCCATAGGTTTTAATAAAAAAAGAAATATTAATGATTTTTATTTATTGATTTATTTATTTATTTATTACTTTTTATAACTATCTTCCTTAAAACGTGAATCATTAAGGCAAACATCGTAGCTAACGAAAAAGACAGGCCATGGTATTGAAAATTACCTGATCTTCTTAGTCAAAGCAACAATGTAAACCTTCGCTGTTTTTTTCTTGGATTTTAGCAATCAGTACTTTTTCGTTTGTTGGGAACAATGAAGGTTATATTGTTGCTTGGTGTTTCCTGGGGAAACACCTCCTTGACAGAAGGCCTGATAACGGAAACTTCGTACATTGTTACATAATCATTAGTCGACCAAATTAAGAGCTTGTTATTGGTAGAAATAGGATTAACAATGGTCGACTAATGATTATGTAACAATGTATGACGTTTCGGTTATCAGGCCTTCTGTCTAGGTGGGGTTTTGCCTGGTGCCATCTCTTGAGCGCTTCATTGGTTTACCGTTATATCTACACCATACATTGACTCGGAACAATTTGACCTGCCTAAAACCTTCCCCGGGTCAACCTGAATTGCCATGCAAAATTTCATCAAGATTGGTCAGGGCATTTTGGAATGCATAGCGAACAGACAGACATACAGAGAATTTTATAAACAGGCTGTCCCAAATTGATGTATACTGTCACGTGCCAAATACGCAGTGGAATAAAACAAATACTAAAAGTAGAATACGGGACACTAAGTAAAAGAAAATAAGCACTACGTTTTAAGTACGCACTAAAAAGATCTTTAATTCAATAACCCTAATCGGGAAAAATAATTAAAAGCAAAAACAGTTATTTTCTAACTAAAAGAATAAGAAATATATGAACAAAAAATGACAAATAAAATCAGATGCTATAATACAAATACACAGCTCGGTATTTGGTTACAAAAGAAACACAATCAATAAAACATAACTCATAGTAATAGCAATCAAGAATCGTCTTAAGCTTCAATAACTAATGAATGGAATACAAAAAGAATATACACACAATCTGTTGCTCAGAGCAAAATCTTTTTAACGGGAACCGAACGAAGTTTACGCTCAGTTCTAATCGCAGCACAAAAGTTTAAAGAGTCAGCAATTGTCACAAATACAAATCACCAATTTGAAAAATAAAATCCAGCCTTATTATGTAATTCAGTCCCACAGTCACAAAATCACTGTACGCAACTTAGCATCTAAGGAGTGCCTGGAAAATGGAGGAAATAAACATTTAACACTTGTTATGAATAGAAATTTAAAGCATTAACGACAAATCATAACGAATCCTCCTTCGCACTTAGAAGACACCAGTAATATCACAAAAGAAAGAATATAACAAAGATTTGACACATTTTGGGTTACACGCGCATCTTTCCGGACAAACAATTTAAACTCCGGATTCCGTGTAGAGAAAAGATGTCACGCAAAAAAAACTTTTAGGCCCTACGACCTTTTCAACTATAGGCCTTTTACACACTTTTAATCGGCACGAAGAAAAACCTTTACATAGGTTTTCTCTATGTAAATAGGAATAAACGAGTACTCACAATTTATACGCCGAATGAAACCGGAACCACGCACTGGACGTTAAATTCTATGGGCGAACCACCACTCGGCCGACGCCGTCTCGCACGTATGCTGACAGTCCACGGGGGAGAACGCCGAGAAGGCGAACTCGTTCCCAACAAATGACGGTTGTGCTGTTTTCGGTACTCCGACTCTCGTGCCACATTTCTAACTCAAGCCTAGTTAGAAATAACAAGTTGACGGGCGACAATTTCGCTCGAGGAATGGCGACGCCGTTCGCTGCGTTGTACGACGCCTCGCTCCTTCCACCGACGGACGAGCCTACCTTCGGTGTTCGCACGGGTTGCTTTCCCCGACGTATCGACGGCGACTCCCTGGTAGCATTCAAACGCTCCTCTCCTGGCTCCGGAACGTTAATGTCTTTACCGCTGACATAAATTTTTCGCTGCTCCAATACCTGCCGCCTCCGCCGTTCGTCGTTCGGTCCGAAATTTTTTGAAGAGCCCCCTGACTCCTGCGCTCGCTCGTTTTTATCACCGTCTCGTCCGCTGTCGCCTCTCCTCTTCTCCAGAATCGAATCTCCCGCTCCGCTCTCGCCGCGTTGATTCTCGGGAAGCCTTCTCCTCCTAAAAACACGTGTTTTGTTACAGCGAGGTTTATTTCGCTGTAACATATACGCTCTTTGAAACGCTATAACTCAGCAACGAAATGAGATAGAAATATAAGGTTTGTTGTATTTTATTCTTTAAACTTCCTTAAGCCCGTACGGTCGGGTGCAAAAAGGTTTTTACTTGCTCCGTAGGAACTGAGCTTACCGGATGATGATCGGTTGCAAAATCAGGTACTTTTACTGAGAGTCAAGGCAGATAGGACTGGATCTGTCCCTTCTGAATGATAATAGGGTAGAAGGTATACGCTTGGGATGTCCTATTCACGTGCTCAACTATGACTTAAGTCTAAACCTTTATCCACTAGACTGTACCTGTTTAAAAGTGCCACAGTGCACTTCCAACACCGATGTCGAATAGAGCCACATACCCAATGGATTGTACCTAATGGAATGATATCATTGATGGAATGTTCCATCTGATCTCTTAATTCCGTCAGTGTTTGTACGTTTGTGGCGTACACCGTGTTCTTTGAAATTCCCCAAAGGTAAAAGTCGAGAGGGGTTAAATCGGGAGATCGAGGAAGGAACTCCATAGCACTTCCTCTTCGTCCTATCCATCTGTGATTGTCTCGGAGTTTTGTTATTGTTACCCTTATTGGCGGTGGTGTACCAAATTCAACTCACCAACCTCGTTGAACCTCAACAATATTCTCCACTTTCCAATAACACTTCAGTATCCACTTACGTTCATAGAATGAAAGTCTCACCGCCATTTTGGTTTATAAACAAATGAACAACAATGACCGTGTAGCTATGCTTTTCCAGTGCCGTCTGGATCATACACAATAAACCTTATATTTCTATCTCATTTCGCTACTGAGCTATAACGTTTCAAAGAGTGTATACATCAATTTGGGGTTTCAAAGTGTATACCACGTTTCAAAGAGTGGTATACACTCTGTAGAAGATGATTACCAACATAACTTATTTTGGGGTTCCACTTCATCTTATAACTTATCCAGAGTTAGGAAGCTTCAGAAGTAGTTCCTCAGAATCGTATAGAATGTCCCTAAAGATTCTTCCGTTTCTCATTATTTTTCTATACTAGGCATCTTCACGATAGATCAAATTTATACCATACAGCTCTGCTCATTTATGTACAAGATTTTGAATTCCCTCTTACTTTTTACGACTCCTGTGAATATTCAAATCTGATGTAATATGGATTAATAAAATAGCATAGTCGTAAAAGAGATAAACGCTTTACAATACATATTTATTAATTTAGAGAGAAACTGGTTTCGACTTTTGGACCCGGTGTCTTCAGATTATGATACAGTAAATAAAGCTGCTAAATCAAGAGCGGCACAATTACCCTACCGGAAAGGCGTGTTTGATATATATCTTCCTGTAACTAAATTTAAATATAGAAGAAGGAGTGTGTCGTATGTCGGCCTTGGCCAAATTATCACCAACATTACGTCTCTTGGCGCCATATTCTCAATTTCGGTCACGGCTGAAGAAACATATCATGACCTGACTTCTTTATCTTGCTATTATTAAATTAATTAGGATTGAGTCGACCAGATCTATCTCTTGCTATTTCTTGCTGAGTTCTTTTTGTACTTTAGTATTACCTGTTGGTTAACTTTTTTGTAAATTTTGTTGTTTGTTCTATTGGATCTGTTGTATTTTTAAGGTTAAACCTGATTTAGTTACCCTAATGATGTATTAATCTTATTCGCATGTGGGTTTTAATAGGCCTCATGCTCTGGGCCTTGGTTTATTGCTCAGAGATCATTTCGTTTTGCTTATGTTTTAGTAGGTTTTGGGCCTTTGTACCCTATACTAATTATAGCATACTTATGTTTGTCCTATTGTTATTTAGCCAATACCTAATGTTTTGTTTTTGGGGTTTGTTTTGGGTGCGCACTTGTGTCCACGCTTTGTTGCACTTGCCGGCTCACTGCCTTGCACCCTATGATGTTGTTATCAACATTAACATAAACTTTTAATGGTTTAGCAATCTTAAGTTTGTACTATTGTATTATCCGAATTTTATTTTGTGTCGCTGTTCC
This sequence comes from Rhysida immarginata, assembly GCA_023313115.1. Lineage (NCBI taxonomy): Eukaryota > Metazoa > Arthropoda > Chilopoda > Scolopendromorpha > Scolopendridae > Rhysida > Rhysida immarginata. Next base: position 5,993 of record JAHWFO010004802.1, on the reverse strand, counting down.
ATCTATAACAACTATACTCTGTCCAACGAAAGAAAACCTGGGCGTGCCCAGTTAAATTGCCAATTTCAATTGTTAAACATTGTTTAATTTTATTTAGCAACAATGCCTAACAATTGAAATCGGAAATTTAATTAGACACGTCTAGTTTTTCATCGAGCAGTGTATGGTTTGTAATTATCTTGTTCTACTAACTTATTGTAATTTTATTTGATTTAATAATGTATTGTCGGTCTTTGACCATACTGGTCCCCGCGGGCATTGATGTAATCTATTTATCCTAATCTAAATAAATAAATAAATAACATTCAGTACAACAAAACGATCGTCGAAACAAAGTTTAAATTAACCACAGCGCAACAATAGGCAAAGGGAAACGAAGCCTTTGTTTACATGACCGCGTCTGCAAAGACTTTAACAATGCCTTCGGTAAAGATAACAGAAAGAACTATTAAAATCATAATAATCACAGAGAGAGAAGGACTCCGCATTGAAACGTAATTCATTGTTACATCATCATGAACAGTGCATTGTTATTCGTATTTCAACCAACAATGTATTAAGTTTCAATGTGCGAAGGCCTTCTCTCTCGGCAGTCACGACTATACGCTGTCCAACAATCAAACGCCGACGTCATAAATTGCTCCACGCAAACAAAACTCCATAGACAGGAAAGAAAATCTATTGTGGAGACCACAAATACACATTTTTGGCCCAGTCGATTACAATGAAAAGGGGAGGTGCACAATAGATGGTACAACAGTCCTAACTACAAAATTTCAACATTCCACAGCTAATCGTTTTTGAGTTATGCGAGATACATACGTACGTACGTACAGATGTCACGCCGAAACTAGTCAAAATGGATTCAGGGATGGTCAAAATGTATATTTCCGTTGAAATCTGAAAACTGAAATTTTTCGCGATTACAATATTCCCTTTACTTAGTACAAGGAAGTAAAAATCAACACTAAAAATTTTTCACTTTATTTAATTCACAACAATGACGGAGCATTGTCTTACCACAACAATCCCTGGCCTTGGACATATTTTGTTGGTCTCAGACAGACGCCTCAGACGAAGAGTATTATACGAAGATGAGTCAAATAAAAACCGCAAAATTGTAATTAAAATTGCAAATTTCGCCCCACAGTGTTGTAATTCTGCAAATCCGTTAAAAATGAGTTATAGAAATATCCGGTAGGTGGCAGGAAAGTAGAGACAAGCAAACAACGTCTCAGCAGCAGTTTAAAGATGACCGTCCCACTTCAATGTGATATCTCTCGTAATCTCTTTTTTTTTTGTTAAAATCAGCGTTTTGAGCTCTACAACTGTACAATTGGAAATTTTTCTCTATCTGCAACGGTTACAATGTTGCAAGGTGCAAAATTCGAGGTCAGAGGTCAAATTTGACACCAGCATTGTTTACCCCCTACCTAACTTCCTAAATATTGCCTGCAACAGATTTGTGTATCTCCACTTGTTTTGAAATTGTATGGGGGGGTGTACAGACTTTTGGCTCACCTGTATACAGGGTGTAACGTAATTCAGGGACAATAAATACCTAGCGTGATCCTTTGCATGATTACAAACTTAAAGTTCCTTATGCAAAATGTTCAAAATTCAAATGTTAAGGGTCTAAACATCACGCGAAGGTTGCTGAAAACCTGTCGAAAACGTCATTTAATCTCAACAATTGCCGCAATTAATTGTAATCGCCCCTTTGAATGTAATGAACAGCTGGTGCGGAAAGTTCATAAATGACGTAACGACGCAATTCAAATTTTGAGCTTTCGACATTTTCGATAAGGAACTTTAAGTTTATAATCATGCAAATAATCACGCTTGGTACTTATTGTCCCTGAATTACATTACACCCTGTATGACAATTAAAGAACGTTGTCGTTTACTGAGAAAAATATAACACGGGTTGTGGTATTTGGTATTTATCTCAACCTCAAAGAAAGATGGATAGTTAAATTGACTTGAAACAATTTTATTCTTGTCTCCTTTTTTTTATTAATGATAAGGGTAAATTTCACAGGCTTGTTTCGGAATTCCTTTAACATGCTAGAATCCACGAATGAGCACAATTTTCTAAACTAATCACAATCCTGTAAGATATGCTTAATTTAAATCTCCCATCTCCAAATGTCGGAAACCTAGCTAATTATGGTTAAGGTTGAAAAACGAAGGAAAAATTTCTGCTATCTGGCTCGCCGCGCATTGGTGGACACGGGATTTTTCCTTCCGTTTTTTAACCTTATCTAATTTTGGGGCTTATCTACAGTATTTAATCATTACTTTATTGTCATAAGTTTCTTAATATTTAAAACAGGCTTATAGAAAAGATTTTAAAGTTTTCAGCCATTTCCCTATTATCTGTTAAAATACTAGTAACTTTTTCTATAGAGTTGCAGCATACATTGAAATGTTAGAGCACTTTTCTTAATGATGTACACTGTGATCAAAAGTTTAGGGACACCAGTATTTCTGCGTCGCAGGCTTCAGATAACAGGAATTAGTAAGCGGTGACACCCCCCTTTTGCTCTAATGACAGCCTCCACCCTCCGAGGAAGACTTTTCACCAGTTTTTGATATTAAAAAAAAAAGCTGGAATTTCCCTCCATTCCTGCCTCAGAGCACTGGTTAGTTCAGCTACGGATGAAGGAGCGCTTGGTCTAGCTCGTAGTCGACGTTCCAATTCATCCCACAGATGTTCAATGGAATTGAACATCGGGGCTCTGGGCAGGCCAGCTCATGTCTTCAACCCCGTTTATGGCAAGGAGTATTGCATGTTGACACAGAAAATGCTCATCCTCGAATTGTTTCCATAATGTTGGCAGTGCACAGTTGTCCAAGGTGTCTCGATAAGCAACAGCATTCATCGTTCCTTTAACAGAAAAAAGTTGTCCCAGTCCGAACCATGAAAAAAGAGCCCCAAACCATGATATCACCTCCTCCAAACATCATAATTGTCACCACACACTCATGTAGGAAACGTTCTCTAGGCATCTGCCAAACATATCTTCGTTCATCTGATTGCCAAAGTGTGTACCGTGATTCATCAGTACATAAGACACGTTTCCACTGTTCCATGCTCCCATTTCTGCGAGTTTTACACAACTCCAAACGACGCCTGGAATTGTCAGTGATGAATGAGCAGCACGACTGTGGAAACCCAGAGAATGGAGTTCCCGCCAAGTGACATCCTATGATGGTTCCACGTTGGAAGTCGCTGAGCTTTTGAACGACCCATGTCTTAAAAATACGAAGCAGATATGTGGCTGAAGATGTGAATGCTATTTAAATAGCTCACATGTCATTGTCAGGCGACATTTGGCACATTCCATGATTTATTAAGGGTGTCCCTGAAGTTTTTATCACTTACGTGTAGAACAGGAGCTTCTTCTTATCTTCTGGGTCGCATCACAAAACAAAAATTTGTCAAGGGCCGCATATGGAATTTAGCATTTATTAACGATCGCAGTATAACCTGTCCTATCCGACTTACTGAAGCATATTATTATTATTATTATTATTATTATTATTATTATTATTATTCACATTACTCATTATAATTCTTTTATAATTCTAAATTACTACTTTCTTTTTTATAAAAGATGCAAATTATTTCTTGTGTTTTTCGATACTTAGACGTGGGCCGCCCCAACGGACTAAGAAGGCCGCAGGCTTGGGCACCCCTGATATAGAATTGAAGGGCTCGAGCAATAAGGACGTAACCTATAGGAAGAATTTCTTACTAAATGCAATAATTACTGCTTGTGAAATCCATTTACAATACGTTTCAGTAATAATTGCATAAGTAAACTGCAATCACATTAAAGCAAAACATCAACCATACAGATTTACAGATTTTTTAAAATATAACTTCACTTTTCTCAAAAAATTCTTCCTGTAGGTTATGTCCTTATTGCCCCGACCCCTTCAATTGTAAATACAACAACAATTGATTGTACGTGTTTGGTAGTATTAGACAGATAACATAAAACTGATAAAAAATTCTTTGTAGACAAGCGAATTTTCGATTCTTCCGTTTCGCCTATCGGATAACATGTTCTTGGTTCGACAAGATGAACAAATTTGAATTAAATAACCATTTGCCTTTTTTAGCTATTACCTTACCTTTAAAGGAAAACATCTGTCATTCATCAATCATTTATCATTTCCATTAATTCATTTTGCATCACTTACTTTTAAGTATTTTTTTATTTCTTTTCTTATTCAGCATCGTAGTTTCTAAGCGTTTGATGTAACAAAATTAAGTTGCTCTTTGCGTTTTTGTTGATATCGATTGGGAGAAAGAAACCTCGTCTGAAAGTCTAAAGGATTCAGAGTGCCGTTCCCTACAGATTTCTCTCTCTCTTTCTCTCAGCGCGTGTGTACGTGTGTGTGTGTCTGTGTCTCTCACTTTTTTTTGTTTGTGTGTGTAAATTGTTAAAGTTTAATTTAAAGAATGCTTTAAAATTCATATAATTTTTTCAATTCAAGAACTTGGAAATAGTGTATTCGTACAGATTAGCAAAACATTTTAATTTTATGTCGTATGTTAATTAAAAATTTTAAAATTAAAATGCAGTTTTTTTTAGCTTGTTGAGAAATCTTTAAGTTTAACATTGCTTGAAGAGATATCCTTACTTACAAACAGGGTGTTTACGAACTCTGTGTACAAACGTTTAGGGTCGCAAACCTTATTTTGAATTTATTTCGTCAATAAACTGGGGATCGCAAATGAATCCTTGATAGGGAAACAAAAATTTCAACGCCATGCATGTGAGACAGATGATGGCAATTTATGTTCATGAATTTAAATATTAAATAAAGGTTATTCCATTCGAGAAAAAAGGTGAATTAGCTGTTTAAGTAATTTAATTGAATATCCACTTCCTCATTCGGGAAAAAGCCAACAGCAATCTCTGGTAGTAAAAACGAACCGTTTTACATGGGCAGAGGCGGCAGATATGCAGCTGGCAAATAGGAATGGAAGAGATCCAGCGCGAATTTATCACTACAAATTTTTAAACCGTCGTGTCCAAGTATTTTCGCGAAACGGTCTCGATTGTACAGGAGGCTGTGAGGCATGCACCGTTGCTCATGGTCAATTGTTTGAACAGCTTTTGTATCTTACAAACATTGTGTCATCAGTATCAAGTTATCTAATTTCTCCGTTTTCTGAAAATACATTAACGAGAGAGAGAGACAATATTATGAGGAAGTCTCAGACAGCCATTGTATATATGATGTTTGACAATACCGTATTTACCTGAATAAATCCCGACGTCGAATTTAGCCGACCCCTCTTTTTTTGGTCATTGTCATCGGGAAAAAAATTCCCAAATTGAAACATACTTCTATTTTTTTAAAATCCACATGATTTTTTTTCTTTCAATGAATAGACATGGCTACGCGAAGTATACAGAGTAAATATAATAAAGTGATACATTCCATGTACATTTCAAAACAGAATTCATTTACAAAACTAAAGAACATAAATTAAGAAAATAAATATTTAAAATGTAACTTTGTTATTCACTTTCTTCATCACTTGAATATTTTTCCTCCTCTTCTTCCTCCCATAAAATGTCTTAAGGGTCGTCTGTATTATTATAAATACAACATTTTTGAACACTTTAATGACAGATTGTTACAGCGAAATAAACCTCGCTGTAACAAAACACGGATTTTCAGGAGAAGAAGGCTTCCCGAGATTCAACGCGGCGAGAGCGGAGCGGGAGATTCGATTCTAGAGAAGAGGAGAGACGACAGCGGACGAGACGGTGATAAAAACGAGCGAGCGCAGGAGTCAGGGGGCTCTTCAAAAAATTTCAGACCGAATGACGAACGGCGGAGGCGGCAGGTGTTGGAGCAGCGAAAAATTAATGTCAGCTGTAAAGACATTAACGTTCCGAAGCCTGGAGAGGAGCGTTTGAATGCTACCAAGGAGTCGCCGTCGATACGTCGGGGAAAGCAACCCG
>JAHWFO010004801.1:105645-126574 GCA_023313115.1 Rhysida immarginata | reverse complement strand
AGGTTTATTACAGATGTGCAAGACAGACATAACCTCTTCTTTTGTCTGAACGATTAACCGGTCGACCATGAGGAGACTTCATGAGCGAGAAGAACTAAATTGGAAGAGCGACTAGAGTTTCTTTCTTTTCCTGAAAAAAAAGAGGCCCCAGAACGAGTTCGCCGATGCCCGAGTGATTGACGATGATGTTGATGAAAAGACCGTGAGGTATCAGACAGGTTAAGATCGACCTTCCGTACTAATTTAACTAACTAACCTGTCCATCGCCCTTATCCCCCTCCCCCCCCCCATTTACCTCCCCAGTCGATCAGGTTGTGCTTCCTGTCGGCCCTTTACCTGATTGAAAGAAAGCTAAAATGATCTTCTAGAGAGACGGTAGACCTTTGGACTCCTTTAAGTTTCATTTAATGAATTTTATGTTTGGGGAAAAGTTAAACGATTTTTTGGACGAAAACTAGTTAAGAGTGTAATTTAAAGAAAAAGATGTTTCAGATTAACTGAGAATTTCCATTTTTAATTGAGTTTTTATTTCTTTTTCTGACGGCTGTGGGCTGTAACTTTGTCTTAAACAAAAATGGAAAACAATATAATCAAAGGGAGAACGGAATAAGAGTAAAACATGATGTTATTGTAGTGGTGGGGATTGAAAAATAAGAAGAAATCGCCAAGATGAACTGTGACTAGACTTTGTGGGAAAGATAATCCTCAGAATAGAAATTCTCCCAATCCGAATTAAGAATGTTTGGCCTGAGATGTAATTTTTGATATTATTCCAGAGAATAAAGCCCCAGAATTTTGTCAGAATCCTGTCTAATATAGCGTTTCTTTCAGCATAGATAAAACATATACCATCCCATTTTGATTCAGCTAGTGGCTACGAGTTGTAGAAGTTAGAAGGTTGTTGTTGAGCCTTGGTTAGTGGCACCAGAGGTTGCGATAATACCAACCCCATCTCGCTTAATGAAAACCAGTGCTATAGAAAGTTTTAATGACTAGCTAAAGCCTGGTGCAACAGCATCTACCAGTTTTATTATTTGTGTGCAATGAGTGTGCAGCTGTGTTTTGTGAAGTGTTTATTTGTGTACAAAGTGGTTTTTTTTATTTCAAGCAGCAGCATTGGAGCAACTGGGACGAATCTCCGATTCGCTCAACCAGCATAATGTTGCACCTGTGTAACGACTGGTGGAGGCTATGCAGTTTCCAAGCTTTAGCGGCAAACTGGAGCAATTTTTGAAGCATTTCATTGCAGTCGCAAGGTGCAAGCAGATTCCTCAACAGCAATATTTGCAAGTTATACCTGCCTACCTAACCAGAGCTGCGGCATTATGGTATGCTAATTTTGTGGAAGCCAACCCGCTCCTACTGTGGAAACTATTTAAAAGAAAATTCCTCGAAGTCTTTGGAGTTGGACAAACTCAAATGACCAGACGCTCTGAACTTCAACGATTAAAGCTAAAAGAAAATAATGTGGCCGAATATATCACCAGATTCAGATAGCTGGCTGGCGGACTAGTTGATACACTTATTTTTACCAGGTTTACCTAAAAAACTGATGGTACATCTAAAGTTACTTGAGATAGTCTCCTTAGAGGACAGTATTACATTTTTAGAGTAATGGTTCTGTGCTCACCAGGGGTTGCCCAGAGTCATGGATGAACCGATGCAGGTTGATGTAATACAACGTCCAAATCGTTTCAAAAAGCCTAATCAAAAAGACAATCGGAGGTGCTATAGATGTGAGAACCCCAGTCATTTAAGAAAATACTGTAGACAACCCACACTGGAAGCCCAATCAGACAAAAAGAAGACCCGACAAGTAAACTTTGTCTATGAAAACTTAACTTGTGAAATGTGTGCAATAGTGGTGCATATTAAGAGGCAATTAGTTATTTAAGAGTAACTGAACATTTGTACCCTAGTTTCTGACCATAACTTACCTGCTTTATATTTTTCGTCTACTGACAGTGTTCAAGTCAAGTAGTCTGAGGTGAGCATCCGTTAATGACGTCATATGCCTGACAACGTCTTCCCGATTTGTGTCTCTAACTTACCTACAAGACAGCCTTCATGTCAGCTTAAAGTGATTGTGTATGTGCGGGTGATCAACGGGCCACAATATATTATCTTCTGATGTAGCTGGCTACGAAATTGGATTTTCGGTGTATGTTGAATTCTATGTGTTGGTTGGTCCGGGAACTTTATTTTCAAGCCACTTTTTTCTCATGAAATACATATAGTAGAAAAAGCCATGCTAACATTGCGTGATCCATGGCCACTGCAGCATCCTCTCTTTCACGCTCTCAGTCGATTTTCTCTCTTCTAAGCATTGCAACGTCAGGTTGTTAAGATTTTCCAGAAGTTTATCCACCTTATCTTCTGGCGTTATTGAGAAGACTTCGTCTACATACCGTAGCCAAGTCTTTGGAAAGAAGGGGAATTTGGTTATGGCCTGGTTTCCCAGTCTTCTGATGTATATGTTGATAAATAGGCTGATACTACTTCCCATGGGTGTTCCATCGGTCATCTTGTACCAGGTATTGTTAAAGACGAAGATATTGTTGTACAAGATCAACTTCACTACACTTGTCACGTCTTTGATTATTCCTAATGGTAAGTCGTTTTCGAACATGGTATCCACCAATGTATCAATGGCTTTGGATATAGGTATGCTTGGGTAGAGGCCACAATGGCAAACGATACTAACACATCACTGTCTTCTAACTGGGTGTTGATAAGTTTTTGGCTCAGTTCAAGTGTATTCTTGATAGAAAAATTATGTCCCCTAAGATTGACTTTGAGTAGATAGTTCTGTAGTACATACACAAAGGGAATCTATAATGTTGACAATCGGTCTCCATTGGCTCCCTGCTTTATGTGTTTTAGGTAAACAATATAGACGGGGTGCCATTGGATTTGTAGGTATTAGCTCAACTGGCTTCATGTTCTTGCAGATATATCTGCATTTTTGGATGCAGTTCCTTGTGTTTTGTAGAAGTTTCTTGGATAGGTCGTTTTGGAGTTTTATATATGGTCCCTTGTCAAGCATTTCTTGGACTTCGCTGTAATAGTTTGTTCTGTCTTTGAGGTGGTTCAACTTGTCATCCCACAAGTAAAAGGCGTCTTTGGCTTTTGGTTGTTTGGTTATTGCAAAGTTATTGGGCATGTTTAGTTTCTTCAGTATTACGGCATTCTTTGTGAGTGTTTTCTGTAGTTGTGATCTAAGGTCCATATTGTGGTCAGAGCTCAGCTTCCGGTGCCACTTCAGAGTGGATAAGATAGAATCTTTTAAGTCCTGGATATTATTGGTGAAGGCAAATTTCAACCCTTTCTTTAGCACTGACATTTCTTCCGGTGTGAAGGTGGCTTGAGACTTGTTAATAATTCCTGCAGGCTCTGGTTCACTTTGTCAACGTTCTCTAATAGGTCGGCGATTATGTAGGTGTGGTAAATTCCGTTGGAGGCGATCGTATTTTAATTTGATTTAAAGGTTTCAAATATTTCTATCATTACACTTTGTTTCTTTTTTCCTTGTATGCTATTGGACAAATTATGTGATTGGTTTTGTGACGTTCCAGGGGGGTTGGGGAGGTTCTGTGATGAGGGCGTTCCCAAACGTAACCTCCGCACTCACCCGAGAACAATTACGGGTTCTTGGGACCTGTTGGTTGGTTTGGTTTGTTTGGTATTAACGTCCTTTTCAACTGCTATGGTCATTTCAGGACGGCGTTATAGGGGCCGCAAATTTTGCCTCGCAAGGGTTCTTTAACGTGCAGCCGGCAAACGACTACACGGGACCAACGGCTTTACTTCCCTTCCGAAGGAAGTGCGTGATCTCAGGATTTCCCCCTGAAAAATCCTCGTCGTCCTCGGCCAGGATGGAACCCGCGTACTCGGGCATCAGAGGCGATCACGCAAACCACTGAGCCACCGAGGCCGATCTCTTGGGACCTGTTAGAGGACTAAGACACAACACCAGTCATTGTGGGGTATTTAAAAACAACTATAATTCTTGTCGCCAATATTTATTCATATATGCTCTGACTTCCTATAAAATATATTCATGAATTGGTAAACAATATATATTAGGGGCCTCTAGTCAATTCTACTGAAACTTATCTTAATTCTTAACAAACTTCGTCTCCTTGGCAGTTACTTCTTTTTTTTTTAATACCCTACCTGCGGCTTTACAAAGTCCGTCCTGGATTGCATTGCATTATCATCACAATGCCCATGCCACTGGTGCTCCAGCATTAGCTGACGGGATGCGTGTGTATACCTCTGTGACGTAATGAGTCACAATCGAAGTACAGGAGAATGCGTGTGCACCCTTTTTAATTCGAAGGGGGGCATATTAACCCTTCACTCCCAAGCATGGGCTAACCTTCACTATCCCTATAATCAGCATCCAGGTGGAGACACCAGCACTAAAAAGAGAAACACAAACTACTCTAATTGTGCTTCACAATATTAGTTTCTGATAGCCAGACACTTGTGCCACCTCACACTCAGTTATCGTTATTATTGGCTGTACTTAACTTTAATAGCTAGCCATATAGGGCTACAAACTGAAATTCCATAAGGAATGTCTTCTTGTCTTTTATTCATATTAATTCAATCAAGGACTGTTCACAGTTTCTAGCATCACTCCATATTTAGTTATGCTCCTGCATTATTCAAATCACATGACAAAAACATCGGGTCGATTGTTCGAATTGAACGTATTTTCTTCTGTTAATCGGCCAATTACTGCCTTGCTGATATTCGCCAAACTCTTTGAAAAACTGTTCTACTAACGATTGTCGCAATATATCCATGAAAATGCTTTAATTACTACTTGTCAGCATGGGTTTGTGCCCAAAAGAAACGTTGAAACCGCCTGTTATGAATGTTTAGAATTCACTTCGCGTGAAATGGCTTCTAACAAGTTTGTAGCTGCGGTGTACGTTGATTTTGCCAAGGCCTTTGATTCGGTACCTGTCGATCTTCTCCTGTATAAACTATCCAATTTCTATGGTGTTCGTGGACTCCCGATACAATGCCTGGGGAGCTTTCTTTCTAACAGAACTTATTTTCTTACCTATGTTGAAACATCTTCCCATTTGTTTAAAAGAAACTTAGGTGTTCCCCAGGGTTCAATGCTTTCTCCTCTTCTCTTTGCCTTGTTCATAAATGATTTACCCTTGGCTTTAACACCTCGCACATCTTTTCGGATAATTTTATATGCTGATGACGTAATATTTATAGCCGCTAGCTCTGATGTTCTTCAAATGATATCTGCGCTTAACGACGTCCTTACCGATTTGAAAATTTCGTCTTACAAGAATTCATTGCGTGGAAACACTGAAAAGACAAAAGCTATGGTTTTCTATCAGAGAAACAAGTGCGAAGTACCTAAAGTATTGCCTCTCTATTATTATGGTAATCTATTATCTACTGTTTCCTCTTTTAGATACTTGGGTATAACTATCTCTCATGAACTTAGTTGGGACCAGCATATTGACTCATTACTTATTAATCTTAACGCGAAACAAGATATTATATCCAGACTACGCTACCTGCCCCCTAAAATTCTATTAATCTTATATAATGCGTGGATTCACTCCTCTCTTTGCTCCAGCATTATTTTCTGGGGATCTTCCACTTCTTGGGACCTTACTCGGATTCTTAAACTCCAGAAATTGTTCATACGAACTCTTCTTAGATTGCCTAAATTTGCATCTGTGTCACGCTATTGATTTCCCACGACCACATTTGTTTGTTTCCGCTACAGAGCACTCACCATTTGTTTTTATAATCTGCATCTCTTATAAGTGTTGCCAACAAACGGGGCAATGCTTGATGGGCCGCTACCAGGGCATGGTCACGCACTCTGCATTTCCTATCAGTAATGACCGCATGAGCCTTCAACTGCTCCCGTACTTCCTTATGCATTTCCTATCAGTAATAACCATACGACCCTCATGCCAACTACTCCTCTCCTCTATGTGTTTGTTAGTTGCACGGTCCTTAACCTTTTTCAGGCTATTATTTCCACCCACAACCTGTATTTCATCCACCACTACCTCCTGCGGATTCAGCAAGGACCCGCCCACGTCACTATGAGTGTCGTCCATGTCATCACCCACAACCTGGATTTCACATAAACTAGGCAAAGCAATACTGCTTTCCTGTCCATTCTCCCCCACTTGTTCCAACATTTCTTCCTGCTGCCACCAAGGAACATCATCCTCCTCTGCTACGTCTCCAGCTACCTTTTCTACCTCAAAGTGACCAATCTCCTCAATTATTTCACACTGCCCATTATTTACGTCACAGGACAAAGCAACTCTAATGGTTTGGGCATTACTGTTCACCAAATCATCAAGAGTAATCCTCATCACTTCTTCACCATCTTGATCATATTTCATCCATTCTTCTGTCATAGTTGCAGCGTCATAATTGGTGTCCCGTCTTTAGGTCCAAATAACGGCTCATGGGGAACAGGTGGGGGGGGGGGGACTGAATACTGATTATTTGGTTTTAATGTCCCCTAATTCAGAACGCCAGTGGCGAAGCTGCCAGGTGACATGTTGCTGTGCAAACTCTAGTCGCGCCTGTATGTGCTGGCGGGTTAGCCTAGGCACTCGATTTGGTCTTCTGGCTCTCAAGCCAAATTCACGTAATCTGTTTAGGATTGTTTGATCTGAAACAGCTATCCCAGTTGACATCTGCAGGTCATTTCTCAGGTCTCTGGCCGTTAAAGTACTTCGGCGCAGGGCACAAGTCCGTACATAACGATCTTGATTGGTGGTTGTTGAGCGTCGGCGACCTTGCCCAGTTTTTCGTGTGTAGGCCAGTCACCTGGAATCGTGTACACAGTCGGAAAAGGACGGAAGATGACACATTGAGGGCATTTGCCACAGTCCAAAATGATTGACCCGTTTGGAGCAACGTTATGGCTCTCGCAGCTTCTACTGCTTCAAGATGCCTTCGTGGCATGTCTGGGCACTAACAACGTTTCAGGAATGCCTGCACCTTCTAATGTTCGACCGTTATCTCCAAACAAAAAGTGTCCTGGCATGTAACCACTTTGTTTTCCGGGGGGTTATATTGCTATGCAAATATCTCAGAACATTTGGCAGCAAAATGTGTTGGCTTCAACCATTTCCTATGAGGGAGATAGTAGGTTTCATGTTGCAGAAGATGAAACTGCTGAAAAGTATTATTTACGCCCACTGTAAGGGATTCTACAAGTATTCCTTTAATTGTTTTGAGCAGTGTAAATAATATTCCTTGCCATTTTCCATAAGAAAAATAGAAGGCGAAAATACAAAAAAAACTTAAAATATTTACTTGACTACTCCACTTTAGCCATTTTGTTAGATGCAAAGGGACCAAAATTAAAAAAAAATTAAAGCCTCCCTTAAAATGAGTAAAAGAAAATTTAGAATTACATTGGGGTCCAAGAGTGAAGAAAAGAAATAAGAAATTACATAAAATTGACTTTTGTAAAATTTAGAAAGGTTAAAAATAGTCCTAATTGAATAATTTAATTTTAAGTCCCGATGGGCATGACTATCACACTACAGAAAAAAAACTTTACATTATATAGTGGACAAAAGATGAAGATGACTTCCGGAGAAGAGATTGACTGGAGAATCCAGACAAATCTGCGTACAGTTTATAGAAATAAATGTCCATCACGACAGAAGAGGACGAAGATGAGAATGAAAAACAGGCTTACATATCCGGATTCTTAAGGATTGGTGTAATCAAAACATTATATTTGCAGAATTATTCAGGAATCAAGATGAAGTCTGAAGACTGTAATGGCTATAGAAGATGGAGGAGCCTCATGTCGCTGTTGAAACTGGAGCTGCTGATATGGCTCCAGAGGGTCACCCTTAGATCGTAAAACAGGCAGTGTGCCCAGGCGCACATGCGATGGGAATACGGGCAGCCAGCAAGGGCTGCACCTATTTAAACGCCCCAAAAAGAGGCCCGTCCGCCCACTGGTGGGTAATCGATGTTGAGGGGAAAGGTGAAGAGGTACGAGATCTTCTCCGTATCCTCTCCAATGACCTTGCAGAGACACTAAGATGATGAATAGTATCTCCGGAACATAGCTGGGCCAAGCCGATGCCATTCGAGATGAAGGAAGGACCTCAGATGGATGGCGCCGATCCTCCAGATGGCTGAGGCTGGCTGATGAAACCATCAGATCGCTTCTGACAGGCCAACCAAAGCTCTCTGTTGAAAAAGGCGATGGAAGTGGCTAGGTCCAGCTTGTACGCAGCACTGGTGGAGTAGTCCATCAGATGGAGAAGACGGTCAGTCCAAAGTGTGACGAAAGGCGGTCCCAGATGGACCGTGCGAATGGGCATTCGAAGAAAACGTGGTCAATGGATTCAGGAGACCAACAAAACAGGCAACCAGCAGAACCAACTACACCCCACTGATGTAACCGCTGGAGAGTATAGAATCCATGGTGCAGCAGACGCCATTGGAAATTAAATAATTAAATACATTCCTCTCGAAGGCGAAGGACTTGATGGCCTTCAAGACGGCTGACCATGGATACTGGGGTCGGCCTGCTGGAAGAACCAAGATAGATGAAGGCTCCTCCAGTCTTGTGGGTCTACCTGACGTAGGTCGAGAACAAAGGTCGCTAAGTCTTGCTGGATGCGGTTGTAAAACCCAGGAGATGGTAGGTTGATAGTTACTGGCAGCGAAGTACAGCTGGTAGCCCATTCACCTTAAAGAAGAAACGCAGGTGCAGAAACAGAAAATTAGCCCAGAAGGGAAGGAGAAGAAGGAAGACCCGGATCATAGCTGCCATTCTGGCCGCAATGAGGTAGCGCCGGATGTTAGGGGGAGAGCTTAAGTTACAGAGCATATGCCCAGGCCTCCTCCATGAAAGGGGATAAACAGCAGTTCCCCGCGAACGGGGTGACGGACTGCTGCATACCCCCAAATACAGTCCACAACTGCACCATGCACTTTCTTCAAGAGTTGAGGAGATGGTAAGGCGAATAGGCATTTAGAAGTCAGTAGAGGCAAAATGTGTGTCTAGATGAACCTCGCCTAGACAAACATCAAGGTGGAAAAACGAAAGTTCTTGCCAAGGCGAGACAAACACTTATCAATAACTTGCTGCCAGTGACGATAGTCCATTTCGGGAAGAAAGGAGAAGACGTATCCCAGCACTGTAATTTGCTCACACCACGTTATTGGGAAGGATTGAAGATAGTCCACTGTCCACTTCCCAATAGCGATGCCTTTAGACTTGACGAGATTGATGGAACTTCCCGTCGAAGTACTATAGAGATCGAAGGATTCTTTATAGATGCCCTGGGAAAATGCATCAGATGCAAATAACACTACGTCATCAGAAAATGCCAGTGTATGGATGTTGATGGAAGCAAGTTGGCAAATCATACCCGCGGACATCTGGGTGGCGATTAAGAAATTGTAATAATGGCTCCAAATAGAATATATATAAGCAGGGAGAGATGGGACACCCCTACCTGACGCCTTTGGACAGTTCGAAGAAAGTCGACTTGGAGCCATTAATCGCCACGCATGATGTGGCAGAAGCATACAGTGCTGAGATAATCATAGCAAATTTCCGAAGATGAAGATGGTGAAACACTCGGAAAAGAAACACGTGATTCACCTTGTCGAAGGCCTTTTCCTGGTCAAGACTTAGCACGGCAAGAGTCTGACGACACACACACGCTTCCTCCATAACACACTTAGCACGGTAATGATGTTTTCGGACATCCTGCGAGATGGAATGGAGCAGGATTGTCCCGGATCGAACAACTCGTCAGCGAAGCATTTTAGCCATTGTTGGAGCACACCAGTGAAGACCTTAGGGTCTGTGTTGAGTAGAGTAATAGGCCTCCACTGGGTGACGAGTTCAGGATTCGGTACCTTGGGGAGTAGGATGATTCTCCCCGCGGTAAAGTCCGACGTGATGGAGGAAGGGTTTTTGAGGATCGAGTTGAAAACTTGGACAAGAAAAGGCCCAAGAAGTTTCCAAGTCGCATTATAGAACGAATACGGGATGCCGTCTAATCCAGGGCTGGACTGATGATGGCCATCCATCGACAGAAACCTCCTGACTTCATCTTCGGAAAAGGGACGGGTAATAGACAGGTCAGCGTCAGCAGTGAAAGGTCTAAGTGCCTCGATCCATTTCATCGTGGCGTCGGATGGAGAGAATGGGTGGCCAAAAAATGATGAAAAATGAGAATGGAAAGCCGACAAGATGTCAGCGTCGGTGTCTACTGTCCCATTCTCCACCACCAAACGATGGCACCTCTTCTTGTTGGCGCGACGCCTCTCCTCAGGTAACACAGCTGACGACATATTCCGGACGTCAGACGCCCAGGAGAGTTTGGCCCTGAGAGTTGCGGCGGCGGCCTTTCGGATAATCAGAGCGCTGATCTCGCTCTTCACCTGGCGGATGTCATCAGCATACTCCCCCTTCGGGATGGAACAGCGGAGGAGGCGCAGGATTTCTTGGAGCATGAGGAGATGGCGCCGATTGCGTCTATCAGCATCACACCCAATCTTTCTAAAGAAACGACGGAGCTTAGATGTAAAAGAAAGCCACGAAGCTAACGACGGAGACAGGTTGTGAAGGTGTCTTTCCACAAACCGAACGAACATTCCGTTGTATTTATCGATGTCAAGCAGAAAAACGTTCAGAAACCAATTGTTTGAAGTAAAGCCTGCAGAGGAGGCTGGGAATGAAGGTTTCCAAGACCA
The DNA here is from genome assembly GCA_023313115.1 of Rhysida immarginata. Classification (NCBI taxonomy): domain Eukaryota; kingdom Metazoa; phylum Arthropoda; class Chilopoda; order Scolopendromorpha; family Scolopendridae; genus Rhysida; species Rhysida immarginata. The sequence goes on along the minus strand of JAHWFO010004801.1, from coordinate 115,819 downwards.
CTTGATGGCACTGTGGTCAGAAAAGGAGCATGGAATGACCTCCATGGAACCAGGGGCACTAGCGAAAGTGGCGTCTACTAGAAAAAGATCCAACCTTGCAGACACAAAGGGCCCCCGGTGAAAGGTAGACCCACTTTGGTTGGAATTGGAAGAAGACGCCCACAGATCGAAAAGTGCATTCCGCTGGCACATTTGGTAGACACATCCAGACGAAAAGATGTTGTTCTCATCCGGATGGCAATTGAAGTCCCCAGCAACCACCGCAGGCAAGGACGAGCACAGGTAAGAGTCAAGGTCTTCAAAGAATGTCCGTTTCTCTGCTGATAAACACGGAGCGTACACATTAAGCAATCGGAATTTGAGACCAGATAGTAGGAGGTCCAAAGAAATTACCCTGCACTCACAGTCAAAGATGCAGTTCGACACCACAATGGAGAGGTTGAAGATGATGGAGGCAACCCCCTGCCCATGTGGCGAAGATGAGTTGATGAAGAACTGCGCAGATGGATATTGACTGCGAAGGCCAGGGAGGATAGCAAGCTGTTGCGATGCAGCAAGCTTCACCTCTTGAAGAAGGAGAATATCTGGCCTGTACAGGGCAACGAATGATGACAAAACCTATTGCTTGAAGGACGAACCAAAGGAACGAACGTTTAGGGAAAAGACCTTCACTGCGAATTTAAGCTGACGGGGGCTGACCTGTATCTGAAGGAGACTTGAGCCTCACGGACGAGGGAGGAGGCTCAGATGTGTTCCGTCTAGGGGAGCGAACACGTCCCGAAGAGGAATAGGGGCTGCGATGATGACGATCTACGCAGCTGTCTCGTTCAGATGAAGAGGATACAGGAATCCCGTCCCTCTTGCTACGATGTCGTCGGGCCTTTTTCTTGCGAGGGCTCTTAGGTGTCGCAAGAAGATCCTGCTGAGCAGACGCTGATGGCTTTGAGGTCCCAGCAGAAGAAGAAATTTTCCCAAGCGTAGGCGCACAGACGATTCGCAGAGGCTGCGATGCTGATGAAAGCGCAGGTGGAGGAAGAGATGGAAATTCCTCCGCAGCAAACACCGACTCGGAACACAACGTATCGTCTAAGATGATTTCTGCAGAGTGGCAGCCCTCCACTATCGGGGAAACATCAGGCGAAGGTGGACGAGAAACAGTCTCTTGAACCACACGAGGCCGAGGAGTGGGAGGCGCCATCTCCTTCCCAGGAGTCGTAGGAAGAGGCAATGATGGTGGAGCCGTCTTCGATTTTCTTAGTGAAGGAGGAGGCGACGATGGTGGGGTCGTCTTCGACTTCCTCGGTGGAGGACGAGGCGCTGTTGCTCTGCTCGGCTCGGCTCAGGTGACTTGGCCGGTGAAGTCATCTTTGCTGGTTGCTGGAACAACATTCCTCGAGGCGATGGCGTTGGGGCTGCTGATAGAGCATCTGACCTCACCTGGCCCTGGTGAAATTTGTGCACGGTCTTGTGACTGGAATCACATTTCCGAAGGACCTCCGAACGTGGGAAGTCTTTTTGCAGTACCAGCAGCACTGCCTTTGTACCTTGTAAGACACGGAGACTTTAACTGCGCGCATTACAACGAACTCAGGAATGTCTTTATGAAGCTCCGTGTAGACTACGATGTCTCCCTCATCTGAAGGGGAGAATCCGGATGCAGGGGCTACGAGATTCTTCGCACCACCCTGTAGTCCGGTAGATACTTTTCAGCCATCAGTGGCGATACGCCCCGGATAAGAACTGGAACATATCCGGGTTCGGCGTAACTCAGGTGGACGGTGGTTTGCCCAACCTTGATGAAATCTGCAGCCACAATTCGGTCTGCAACATTCTGTTGCCTGCAGAGCATCTTCGACTCTGTCGGAGAAAGCCTCTGCAGGACAGAAACAACGGAAAATCATGAATGTTTGCCAAAAGTGTGCATGAAACTGTAAATCGACCCATTTGGGTGACTTTCGGTGAAAATCTTGAAAGTTTGGCAAAAAGTGTGCACGAAAGTGTAAATCCACCCATTTGGGTAGGAGTATAACTCCTTCATGAACATGCTGACGGCGAAGGGACCATCGGCAATCATATCAACCATGCGCTCCATGGTTGATATCGATAAAGTTTTTGGTGTGAAAGAGAAAAAAAACCTCCCCCAGGAGACACCAGGGGGGGGGGGCAAACACACTAATCACTTATCCACTCACTTATGAGGAAGATGGAGGAGTCTCATGTCAGCATCATGGCCAAAAGGAAGAGTGGAAGAGTAGTGAAGAAATTTTGTAAAGTTGACGACTTTATGCTCTTGGGGCAACAGTCAAGAAGCACACGGCTAGCACGCGGCGACAAAGGAAAGGCACACTACAGAGCATAATTATGTAAATAATAGAACAACTTCAGAAGAAATGACAACAAGCAATACATTTCATAGACATTGTTGACAAAATTAGATTAAGCTATCTAAAGAAAATTTATAGAAAATTAATCTTGTTCAATAACTTAAATTCTCAAATACATAGGATCCTTGTATAAATATTGCTAAAGCAATTATTGCCTACGGAAATGTTACCTGAAGAAATATTAACAAAATTTCTATAAAAGAAATGTTTTTTAAGTAAAACACTATTAGGTAAATTGGCTCTATTTTGCAAAAGAAAATATTTCACAACTAAACATTTATAAGAAAATGTCTACAAGTAAATAATTATAAATGAATGTGTACACATTATTTTACTAATCAATATTACAGTTGAGATGCTTCAAAATTCGCCCAACATACAAATTGAGGAAAGAAACTATATATTTATGGTTTAAATGACAGGGAGCCAGAAAAGAAATATTAAAAACAACTTTCATTTTACCCTAAAAAAAAATTAAGACTTTTAATAATATTGCCCGGGCCAAACAAAAAAAACTAACAACAATTAAATAAACCTACATTATCAAGAATAAAAATGAAGAATAACTTTAATGGCTTCAAGTCAGATAACAAATTGAGGTGACTAATTAATCATTTTATTTTCCAAAAAAAATGTGATGGGAGATTTATTCGAACATCACAATAGCCTACAAAGTGGTGTGGTCTCAGTTGACTCATCATAGCAGCTTTGATATTTTGGCAGAAAGCATCTTCTACAGGCGACTATAAGGCTCTCATACGTGGTTTGCTTCATTCAGCATCTTTTGGCGTGCAGAACGGATGGCGGTGGAGAAGCCAAGTCGCAATAATTTGGTGGTGGCATCGTGGACTTTATCAGCCCTAATTACTGAAGGACTAGGTGCTCCAAAACCCATACCAGATGAGAGCCTTATAAGTATTTCTGTAACGCGTTCCTCTTTTCTGTATTCACTCTGTCATTAACGCGCGTAAATGTACCTGTGCCTAAAATATTAGCATTAACTTAACCTTATGAAATAGTTAGTGTTTAGACGAAGTTATGTGCTATTTAGTTCATAAATGAAAAGTACGCATTCCATGGCCGCTTCTAATACTCTTCTAATTTACGCTTCTAATTTACTTAGTATCTTTTCAGTCTCAGTTGGATGATCTAATAATTTATAAACAACTAGTGTCGCCGCATTCTTTGCGGTATTTGTGCGGCATCATTAAACAGTAAACACGTTAGTTCCATGAAAGAAGAGTTACGGTCGAAACAATTTAGTAACTTAGAGGGAGATTATACAGTCAAAATGTACAAACTTTTATACAGTACTTATACAGGTGATCATAATAAGCATTTTATGTCCTATAAACGTTAGTCCGGAAATGCATAACTGATGAGTTACAGAACGAATGGTCTCAACCAACATCAGCAATCGTGTAGGAGCATGCAAATGAACTTCCAATTACTTCCATGTGAACTGTGCAATCAGTCATTAGTATCTGTCTGCGACTATGGCTGGCTACACGTTTGGTGAGTATACAACAAGGTATTAGTGTATGGTGAAGTGGATATTTATAAGAGAAAAGGACGAGACACAAAAACCCTGGAATACAATAAATAATAGTTATTAAATAAAAATGAAAAATAAAATAATAATTAACAAATAACAAAATAATTAATAAATAATAAGTAAAATCAAAATAAAACTATAAAATCAAATAAAAAGCTGATTTTCAAATATTCAGGATAATTCTCTAATATTCTAATTGCCTTTAGAGAATTATCCTTTTTGCTTTGATAAAGGATAGTCTCTATCCGAAACGTCAGCTTTTTATTTGATTTTATAGTTTTATTCTGATTTTACTTATATATTTATTATTTTGTTATTTGTTAATTATTATTTTATTTTTCAGTTGTATTTATTAACTATTTATTGCATTCCAGGGTTTTTGTGTCTCGTCCTTTTCTCTTATAAATATCCATTCCCAAAAGTAAAAAGAATAGTTGAATTGAAGAATTGACAACTGTGTTTAAATAATTTCAGGAAAGCAATCTTTTAACAATATCAGCTAATCTGCTGGTGTCGAAATTATAGACAATATTATTACAAATGCACGTGAAAAACGTCTGGTGAACGGTAATGGTTATCAACGTATTTGAACGTTCACCAACGCTGAGAGTAAATGAAATCATCATAAAAATCGGAGAAACTTAAAAGAAGAGGTACGGATGGTTGCCTTATTTTGTTATTTGTTAATTATTATTTTATTTTTCATTTTTATTTAATAACTATTATGTATGGTGAAGTGCAAGGGAACGGAAGAGCTGCCTGCCGGCTTTATCATGAGCGATTTCCATATCGTCAGCAGCCAGCACACACCAGGTTAGCTCGATTTCTACGGCGTCTGTGCGAGTCAGAAACCTTTGTTGTACATCGTGTAGGTATTGGTGCTGGCCGTACCCGTCGCACCCTGGGATTCGAGGACAAAGTGCTTCGCCGAATTCAAGAGAATCTATCACCAGATCAAAAATGAAAGACTTTGCACCTTGCGACTTTCAACACTTCATAAAGAAGAAAGAAAACCTTAAGGGACATGAGTTGCATTCTGACAACGAGGTGAAAGATGCCATTAAATCCTCGTGTCTACAACAACCCCGAAATTCCTCTCTGACGGGTTCACCCAAACTAGCCATGCGTTGGCGCAAAGCGTGGAAAGGGATAGGGACTATGTCGAAAAGTGAATGGTGCATTACACGGAAGGACAAATGTAAGCATCAGATACAAAAGGAATTTTGGAAATCGGTTAACAAATAAAAAAGTTATGGGCCATGAGGCAAAAATTCTTGAACAACCATTGTACTTTAGAGACATTGGTGTTGTTGTATATGCCCTGCCAACATTTTAATAACTGTAAGTGCATAATAGCTGTTTTATGTTTTAAACTAGTTAATAAACAATTTTCTCGTATAGTACTGTATTTTTACTTCTGAGCCTAATAAAACAGATTCATGCAACACCAACCCGGGGCTCGGTTGGATTTAAGTCAGGTGACTGGGGAAACCAGTCAAGAACTTTAACTTTTTTGGATTTGAGGAATCCTTTCAAGTGTTTAGCATCTTGCAGAAAATTTAGATTGGGGTTCTTATTCTAGAATTTCTGTGTACATATGTTGGTCCATGATGCCATCGATAAATTCTAGATGTCCCACCACTGTAGCTGACATGCAGCCCATACCATCACACTTCCTCCTTCATGTTTCACTGTTGGCTTCAAACATTCCAGTTTATATGCGTCACTAGATGTTCTTCAAAATTTTTTACAGTCATCTGAGCCAAATAAGTTAAGATTGCTTTCATCTGACCACATAATTTTATTCCAAATATTTGAATCTTCTTTTTTGATTTTTCTTACTGAGTTTTCTTACCGACGCAGGGCTTATTCTTTGGTGTGCAAAATTTAAGCCTGGCTTCATGCAACGTGTTTCGAATGGTTTGTGGAAAAATTGATACGTTTAGATCATTTATTACTTCTGCAAACAATTGTACAGCTGATTTTTTTCCTACTTTTAATGCGTTTTAATGCGTTTTACAATTTTTTTATCTTCCCATTTTGATGTTTTTCTCTTCCTGCGTCTTCCTATTTTATTTCTGAACTGTCTTGTTGTGTGAAACTTTTGGATGATACATTGGATTGATAATCGTCGAATTTGCAGTTCCTTGGCAATTACACGCTGACTTTTCCCATCCTTTAGTGCGGCTAGAACTTTACCCCTCAAATCAAGTAAATATTCCTTTATTTTTTTTTATTTTCTGCAACGTTTCACTTCGTTTATTATCCGTATTGATAAATAATCTATTGGAGAACGTGACTGGTTAATTTTTTCATAACAGATATTTTTTGGCTTAGAGCACTTATATGGACGGATGATTTTTTGGCTCTGCTATTACAAGGTGTCTTATCTACTGTATTTGCACTTATTCCCCAATTTAATACAATGATCCCTACCCTAAACGAAATGTCACATAGTTTAAATACCGTAGATTATGATAAAATTTCCACTCAAGATTAATTGGCTTTATTTATTTTAACGTTTTTATGGTCCTAAATTTTTTTTTGCTCACTTTATGTTTCCTGTTTAATTTTAACCTATGACAAAATTTGTTAACTGTTCAAATTTATGTTACTCATAAAAATTGATTAACATTTATTTAATGTGATAGTTTAACTATTGTGAAAAGTTTTTCCTCTAAAATATTTTTAAATAATCACCAAATAATAGCGTTGAATAAATAAATGTGTTTGAATAATCACATTGATTTTTGTGATAACCTTTTTTCTTCTAAATGCATTAATTGAAAATCACTAAATAATAGCGAAGATATTTTTGGGTAGTCTTGCTTAATTGTTTTTAGGGTGTTCACAAATTATGACCTGCAGGGTGTTCACAACTGTATGCATACAAGTATAATTTAAAAAAAAGTAACGGAGAGTTTCTCTATTTTTTTGGATGTAAGATCCCAGCCTGGTGAAACTACCTTAACTGGTGTAGAAAATCTAAATAAGACATTTATTTCGCAAAATATATGACTTTTTGAATAATAATTACCATATGAATGTAACCTATGCAGCCTCAGTATGCGGAATGAGCTTTTATACTCTGATCAACCTTTTTATATAATCTAAAAATCTCGCAGAACGTCTGAAAACTGTTTACAAGTTGAAAGTAAGAAACGTTTGTCTAATTAATTTAGCAATATGTAAGTTTTATCTAATTGTATCGATATATTGAAGAATTTGAATGATCCTTAAACAATTTTATTTTTATTTAAGATAAAAATATTTGTTTTATTAGTTGCCTTAAAGATTTATAATAGGGGTCAAATTGCAGAAGATAAGAAAAATTTTTACAAATATTTTAATAAATATACTCACTGAAATTGAAATCTCCTAAATGGAAGATGCTAACTGAAACGACCACAGACTTCGTTTGTAGTTCAACTTGCCACCATGGGTAGATGTCACTAGCTATATTAACTGAAATTATCACATAGTAACTTTAATTTTAAAACGCCGGACTAATTTTTTCAAAGCAATTGCATTAAAAAAAGCACTAATCAATTATAGAACTAATCCATTAGTCACGCATAATAATAATTAGTGTGAGAGCTTATCGAAATTTAAGATTAACCAAATAAATAATTATACCGTCCGTATGAGTGCATTTCCAAAGACTTTCTTGCTCTTGCCATAATATATTCCAATTTCCATCTACAGCCAAAGGCGAATTAACCTCTGGAAACCAAATACTACTCTGAGAAGTGCTTCTGTTTAAGGCTAAATTCACAGCTAAGGAATCATTTGTAAAAAAAAAAATCAGTCCTCGTGATGAAATCCATTGATTCCGTAGCCAACGAGAAAGACAGGCCCTGGCGCGGAAAAATAGTCACCTAATCATACTAGTCACCTTACTAGTCACCATACTAGTCACCATACTAGTCACCTAACCATACTAGTCCGAGTAACAATGTAACCTTCATTGTATCTATCTTGGATTTTAACAATCAATATTTTTTTTTCGTTTGTTGGAAAAAATGAAGATTAGATTGTTGGCCGGACTACTATGATCAAGTAACTTTTCCGCGCCGAGGCCTGTCTTTCTCGTTGGCTACGATTGAGTCTTAATGACATACTTTACAATTGAATAAAATAATTAGTTGACAAGACTATGAGAAAGCAGATCTACAAAAAGCTAATATAATCACCTTCACTTAAAAGCAATGATGGTTGACCATAGATGAAGATGTCGCAGAGGCTGAGAGTATTTCTCTTGCGATCAAAACACGTGACCAAATTACAGAGATTGGTAATTTGAATGCTGACGTACCTTCCAGGTCTGGGCTTTTCACAGTAAAGTTTGTTCCAGTTGCTCCGAACTCGCTTATTTTCATCTTTTTTTATGGATATACATAATGGATTCCTGGTGAAAGTTTCGTACAGAAATTTCCTTTCTATTTTAAAGAATCCAACTCGAATTTCAAAATCGTGTAGAAGTCCTAAAAAAGAACATGAAAATCAATTAATTATAGTTGTCGAGAAAAAATAAACGGTATTTACTCACATGACAATAGGGTACCTGAAAATTAAAATGAAAATTAAGTTATTTGCTAACATTCATAGGAGTTTTAATGATTAGGACTATAAGCCTCATATATGCCAGCAATTTAGAAAGAGGAAAACAAGATACGAAAATAATACATCGGGTCATTTTACGTGAATAAATTGGATTGCCAAATTCGGAATTTTAAAATCTAAAAAGGTGACTTAGTTTCGAATCTGCAATCCGAAACATTAAATCATGATAATGTTTTCAGATGCGAACAAGCATATAAATATATTATACAGTACATAAACCTTCTATTTATTTATCAATGGACGAGTCTACATCAGTAATACTGAAATGGGGTAAAATAAGCGCGGGTATCGAGCTCTCGAAATGTCGAGTAAACACAGTGTCTATGCATAAGGTGCCTCTTCTTACTCCCATCTGTGCTCACAGTCGAATGCGGGACCACAAACATGGCACCTGCAAGCTTTTCGCAGTATCTAAAATCTAGGGTTGTGATGTATTTGAAATACTTAGTATTTCAAAGTATTTGATTGTATTTAGTATTTTGTATTTCAAATACAATTTTTTACAGTATTTCCAAATACACTTTCAAAGTATCTTGTATTTCCAATACTTTTTTCAATTTTAAATGACTATTCCTCCCCTCAAATTGTTGTTGGACCAGTCGATTTTCCCAATCAGCAGTACTGCCAGTCAGAATAACTCCCACTCCAAATGGGGGATCATGGGATTCCGATTCCCAAGCAGAGGAAGCTGAGGATGATGAAGTAGAAATTGTGGACATTGGGAACATTCTTCAGGAAGAAAACGATGATGAAATTGTTTTGCCGCCCCATGTTAGATGCTGCAGCCATCTTTGATGGAGAGATAAACAGATCTGCTGAAGCAAAATGCTGCACATTGTGGAACCATGTAAGTAAAAGCACCAAAGCCTCTGTCTTGATAGAAGAAATTTGTAAGAAAAGACTTAATAACAAAGGAAAACCTCTTGTCCACAAAAAGAATTTTAATTAAGCATATACGTATTTCGAACCCTTTAGGTTCATTATTCAATGCCATATGAGTGAATTTGGTACATAGCGCAAGTCCTATATAAAGGAGAAAAGCGCGGACCTAGGAGAAATACCCTGGTCGTAAAATAGTTCTAATTAAGTTACAAACGTAAAAACCGGGAGAATCCCAATTATACAGAAAAATAAAAAAATTATACAGAATAATACAAATCCCAAAATAGGTTGTACAGAAACAATACAAAATTATACACAAAAAGCCCTAAAAAACAAAATTAAACAAAGTAAAATAAAACAGCAAAAGGGGGCGGGGAGAACATCATCTTGAGAGCTTCAATGACTTACTCAAAATCGAATCTCCCAGGGGCCCTGTGTCTCCATTCAATAGTGAGTCCGGGTTTTTTCTAGCGATTTCCAAGGTTTCGAAGGCATCAAGTATATTTCTGTTTCTTACGTGTCTCACCAGTCTGCAGTCCTTTATCCGAATATCGTGTCCGGTATCTAACATGTGTCTAGCCACAGCCGATCTCTCTGGGCGTCCAAACCTGGCGTGGGCCGTGTGTTCCTTGAATCTTGTGTGGATCTTCAAGATTTTGATTCGATTTCGATTCGAACCCTGGGAGATTCGATTTTGATTAAGTCATTGAAGCTCTCAAGATGATGTTCT
>JAHWFO010004801.1:65870-105545 GCA_023313115.1 Rhysida immarginata | reverse complement strand
TTGTTTTATTTTACTTTGTATAATTTTGTTTTTTAGGGCTTTTTGTGTATAATTTTGTATTGTTTCTGTACAACCTATTTTGGGATTTGTATTATTCTGTATAATTTTTGTATTTTTCTGTATAATTGGGATTCTCCCGGTTTTTACGTTTGTAACTTAATTAGAACTATTTTACGACCAAGGTATTTCTCCTAGGTCCGCGCTTTTCTCCTTCATATAGGACTTGCGCTATGTACCAAATTCACTCATATGGCATTGAATAATGAACCTAAAGGGTTCGAAATACGTATATGCTTAATTAAAATTCTTTTTGTGGACAAGAGGTTTTCCTTTGTTATTATGTCGCTTTCCACAGTTATTCAAAGTTTTTCATAAGAAAAGACTTGTTCTCCTATGTCCAACTAGGTGGAATTCAAATTATGACAGTGTTGTTTCCTTGCTTTCTGTTACGGAACACCTTCCCATGATTTTCGAAAGACTGGCTATGACAAATCTCAACTATGTCGAATTGGGATATCTGCAGGAGTATGTGACTGTAATGGAACCAATAGCCAAAGGGCCATTATTCTTTGGAAGAGGAAAAGAACTGTTACTATGGATATTTTTTTACAACTCTTGTTCAACTGAAGAATAACTTTCAAGAAATGATGATGAGAAATTTGCAGTATTGCAAGCCTCTGCAAAAGCTATGCTGGAAGATCTTGAAAGGCGATACACAGATATGTTTCATGCCCTCGACTGCAAAGATGACGCAGACATAAGCATGGATACGAAAGAATTGATTATTGGGGCTGTATCCAATCATTATTTTAAGCTGCGCTGGCTTAAGGACAGCCAAAAAGATCTGCACAAAAATATATTTTTAAATGCTGCTATGTACCACTACAAGAGCAGTAAGAACCAGAATTAGGAAGTACCATTTCAAGAGCAGGCCAAGGATGTAAATGAAGATTTTTTTTTTTTTACTTTCCCAGATGATGAGTTAGAGAGACCTGGAAGTGCTTCGGAGAACTGTGTTTACATTGAGTACCTCTCTTATTTAGAAAGTCCAAAGAGAACGCTTTCCTGCCTGAATTCTTTCCCAATCGTAAAGCAGTTATTTAAGAAATTTAATACGCCTCTGCCTTCTTCCGCCCCTGTTGAACGACTGTTCAGCGTGGATGGGAAGATTTCAACCCCATCTAGAAATCGTCTGAGTGATGCCAGATTTGAAAAGTTGCTGTTATTGAAGAAAAATTGTAAAAATCGTAAATAAATTAATGTATTTTTTGTATTTGTAAATACGTATTTAGTATTTTGTACTTGAAATACATTTGACTGGAAGTATTTGAAATATATTAAAATACATTTGTAGCCACATATTTTGTATTTTTTATTTTTTAAAGTATTTGTCAGAACACTACTAAAATCACAAAACGAGTGTATTTTGTATGACGAAAAATTAAAATTATTTCATCACCCGCAACGCTCTTTATAGCCGGCACGTATACAGAGGACTCTGTAGAAATAAATATAGCACTTCAAAGCACAGAGAAATTCACATTTTCTTGAAAATCTTTAAAAATAAGCACTAACTGAGATAATGAAGAGTTAGCAGACAATTGAGAAAGTTTGGAAAGGCGACAAAGGAACCAGTCCCTTCGCTCATGTTGTATTGGTTTCGCCAGCACACAGCTGCAACTGAGCAAACGGTGAGCGTGTTAACTGAAGAAAGTGCATCTGCTAGACCATACAAAGTGATGAATGGCCAAGTTTGCTTCAAAACATCGAGAACAGAGTGCAATTGATTCGTTTATCACATTAATTATTTTTACTTCAACAGGTTTTCTGCGGAAAACAGGAAACTTTGGCAAAACGTGTGCACGAAACAACAGTTTACCAAGTAGTGAATAATTGAAATGAATGAATATTGGTCAGAGAAGACAAAAATTCTCTGGGCATCGGAAACATCTGAACAACGGGAGCTTCGTCTACAGCAGGAAATTGCAGAAATACTAAAAACCAATTTGTGTTATAATTTAACTTCTTGAGGTTGTTCTGTTTACCTACAATTGTAAATATCCCGGGCAACGCCGGGTGCCTCTTCTAGTTATAGATAAGTTGAAGGCTTTAAAAACCATCAAAAAATCTAAATGTTTCAAAATAATAACTTATGAATTAAATTGTGAATAATAAAAAATATTTATTGTAATGGAAAAGAGTTTATTCCAATACACAAGGATTCATTAGTGTTCATTCAAAATTCTGAAAGCAAAACATTAGGCCAGGGTAAGACAGCCTGGTATAGTTGCGCTATCTGTTACCACACTTTCAATATATTTTATAATATATCTTCAGTAAAGATTTAAAGAAAAACTGTTCCGTAACATTTTTTGGTGTCGGTTTTCGCATCACATTTCTTATAGATAGATGTCCAGCCTTAAAACATTATCAGGTTAAAAAAATTTAAATAAATAAAACCATAATCAAACAATAATATTGGCCAAATGCATAATCGTCACGGAAACAGTTTTGCATTGTTGTTGCACGTTTAAGCATTTTTGGGGCTGGTTTGAAGCACTTGCCGGAACTGAAAAGTTACCTGGCCATTGTTGTCTGTGGAACAATTTTTATCAAGCTATAAATAAAGGAAAACATATGAGTTCGTCACACGAAACAATTTGCATGTGCAAGCGTTGCAACAATATGAATTGAATTTTAATGTGCGAGCTTTGCAACAGTATTAATGAAATTTGCACCTAATTACCGCGCAAACTACGCGTAGATAAAATCTTGTAAATAAATATACAAAGAGCATTCAAAAGTAATCCACAACAATTAATTTCTCTGAAAGTATGGAACATACAACTTGCAAGTTGGGCATCGCATTGCTACAACCGTCAGGAAACTCTTCAAGGAAGTCTCCTTCTGTTTCTTTGGCTTTATGCCAGCGTTCCGGAAGAACATGCATTCCCCCTTTGTACCATTCTTGGGCTTGCCATAGTAATAGAAGAGTGTACCATTCTTGGTATCTACTCTTATTAAGACCCTGCTCATGCAACCACTTTTTCACAACGTACACATCATCATCATCGGACTCGAATTTGATTCCACGGAGTGCATTTTTTATAGGTCCAAACATGTGGAAATCTTACGTTGCCGAGTCGGAACTATAGGGTCAATAAGGCAAAACGGTGAAGCTTGAAACGTGTATCACTAACAGCCGCCACTTTTAACACTCACTATCGCGCTGCCACCTAGCGGCGGAGCTTGCAACTTCTTACAACAGAGGCGGGAGGTTCACACAAGGAGTCCTCAAAATTTCAGCCGTGTAGGTTTGTTCCCGTCTTAAAAATAAATGGTGGATTACTTTTTGAACGGCCCTTGTAAATATACTTGAAAGACTATAGTTCTCGATGTGTGCTCCTTTAGTGACTCTACAGATAAAAAATCTGCAATCGACCTCATCCCATATTCGATGAAACATGTCCCTGTCAATTTGAGCAAAAGATCGGTGATACGAGCCCGTAATTCTGACAGATTAGAGGGTAACGGCAGCACAAAAACTGAGTCCTTTACATACCCCAATAAAAAGAAGTCACAAGAGGTTAAAGGACAAGTACCACTAAATATCACATACTCTTTTTTAATTAAATTTTGTTACTTCATGACGTTTATAGTACACTTTCATTAATAAATTTCTATAAAAACCATCATATTCCTTAAAAATTTGCGATGTAAACGGCAAAATACGACAGTGAGCGAAAAACGGCGTCCGCCATGATTTTGTTAGCAAGCTGGCGATGTGACGTCATCGGCCTGCTCCACAATTCATTAGGAGACGTTAGAGAGCTCATCTAATTGCTTGTAATCTTCGACACCGTGATTTTTCTAAGTAAACATACAAGAAACAGTTTCCAAATATTACCTTGGCCATTTTAATTTATTTAATTACCTCTGTGTAAAGGAATGTTTATTGAAATGTGTGTACCTTAGGTTAGTAAAGTCACGACCTTTAAATGATTTTAAAAGACGTTAAATGATTTTAAAAAAGGAGACGTTATATGAATGACACTAAATGAATTTGGAAACTCTTCTTTCCAAATTTGCACAGTTTTGCTCACGATTAACATGACATCGATTTGACCATGCCGTATAAACTTCGTTCGGTATTCGTGTGTAACAATTATGCTTCACCCTTTTCTGCTCAAGAAAAAAGCAATGGATAGATTTTTTTCGGACAGATAAATGGAATCCCGGCAAAAGCAACAGGGTCTGTTCTGTGTGAATATGAGGTCGATTCAATTATTTACCAAAGAAAAAATAGGAAAAGAAACTATTCAAAACTACCACTTTTATCAGATATGTGTAATCGTCCAAGCAAAAAAATAAAAAAATATAAAAATATGTTGTACATGTATCTATATAAAAAACTCGCTATAATCCTAATAAATAAATGAAAATACTGCCTGTTATTAGACAGTTTGCGATTTTTCGTATGAAAATCAAAAAGATACGAAAACGAAAAATTAATACGACATTTAAAAAATTTTCATTTTCTTCACTTATGTAACGGAATTTTTTCAAGATTTTCATAGGGAATTTCGTGTATGACGAAACGAGTGCGCATTCATCTGTGCATCAGCTCCCCGATTCATAATGGACGCCAAACTTTAGCTCCATCGAAGAAAACGTTTGGACGTACAGTGCATTTCGACAGCACAAACAACCCTATTAAATAAACATGAATTACCGACTGCAGTAGCTTAAGCAAACTGTTGATAAAATGTCTATTCTAAAATGTTGATAACTAAGTTTCGAATCAACTGGAAGAATCCACTTTGAACAGGGCCGAATGCTGCAAGGGAAACAAATTTCGTTTCGTAAAAATGAAAATTCGGTTTCGTGCGCACAGCGCAACTTGTTTGACGAAAACAAAAAATAATGATGAACAAATACGAAATTGCCACTTAAATTATGTCGTTTTCGTGGTTTTTTTTTTGTTTTTTTTTGTACGAAAAATCCCAAATTGTCTATTATTTAAGAAACAGAATCAAAAATGTTTTATTACTGAAAAATGACTCAAAGATTTTTTTGTAAGGAAATTCAAATTTTATTGATAAGCAGATAAAGGAAACTACGTAGGAATAAATGATGAATGAATAGAAACACTCTAGGAATAAATGTAAATATGCTATAAATATGTCTTTAATATCTTCGGTATTTAAACGCACAGTACTCCTCAGAGGGAAATTCTTTCCTGATAATGCCCACAACACAATTTGGAAAAACTTTTCTGTTATTTTTCTCAAGCCTACCCTAGATCCTATTCGTAAATTGCCGATAACCTAGTATATCTATATTGCCTGTATAAATAATAAAAGTTAATTAGATAACTGTCTAAAACTCATACATGTTATGAATATTAAGCGATGTGGGAGGGGCGTTTTCCCCATCATGGCAGTTGCCTAGAAGTTCAACTGGCAAATCTTTTTATTTGCGGCTCCAATTGGTATGGCTTAATTTCACGATTTTCAAATAATTCACAGAATAGTTTTAAAAGTATCCAATCGAAATATTTGTTGCTTGAAGAGAATTCAACTGCTATCCGAGTCGCACTTAGCCATATCGTATACCTCATACAGTACTAAAAGTAGCTACAGCTCGCGTTTCAGCAGGCCGATGACGTCACGGGGATGATCGCTCCACATTCAAAATGGAGCTCGACGGATTTTACGAAATACGTATATAAACGCAGTTTTTATATATTTAGAGAAATTTTTGGCAATTTTTAATATTATTACATTAATCTATTTTCACTCTAGATTATTTAGACAAAAATTAGTTTTTAAGTGGTACTTGTCCTTTAAGTCAGAGGAACGTAGAGGCCATGGCAGCTTTCTTAATCATTATTAGCCGAGCCATCAATTTCTCAACTGTAGCAAATTTTCAAACCGCTTCAATCATTTGTGTTCACGTTGTATATCGCAAGATACAGGGTCGGGACACATTAATATGACCACCTACTGGTATCCGAAATATCCACCTTCGGCGGCAAGCACAGCAGCAAGTCGACATGGCAGAGAGTCAATAAGTCCTCAGAAGGTGGTTGCAGGTATCTGGGACCATTCGGCGATCAGTGCATCCCGTAATTCCATCACCGTGCGTGGTGGAGGGTCCAGCTTGCGGACATGGCGATCGAGATGGTCCCACAAATGTTCAATGGAGTTGAGGTCAGGGGAGTTTGGTGGTCGGAGTAGCTTGAATTCATCCTCATGCTCCTCGAACCAGTCGTGGACAATTTTGGCAGTATGGCAGGGAGGATTGTCCTGTTGAAAGGTGCCATCACCCTGAGGAAACACTGTCGAAATAGCAGGGTGTACCTGGTCTGCGACGATCGTCAGGTAACGAACAGCATTCAGTGTACTCTTCAGCGGTATCAGTGGACTCAGACCATACCACGAAAACATCTCCCAAACAGTCACACCTCCCCCACCAGCCTGTTGTCAGCCAACGATGGTGTCGGCATGACTGTTCTCAGATGCTTCCCGGCAAATTCTGCATCGTCCGTCCACTCTGTTCACCAGAAACTGCGACTCGTTATAGAAAGCAACCCTTTGCCACTCGGCCGAGGTCCAATGGCGATAGTCCATTGCGAATTGGAGGCGTTTTCGGCGATGCACAGGCGTCAACATGGGTGCTGTTACCATACGCCTGCTCCGGAGCCCCAACCTCAAGAGGGATCGTTGCACTGTCTTGGTGCTGACACGCCTAGTGGCCCCACTGTTCATTTGCTGTGTCAGTTGCTCAACAGTGGCACGCCGATTGGTCTTGGCCAGGCGTCGCAACCGATGCTCGCCTCTAGGATCGATGGCCCGTGGGGCCCCACAGTTACCTCTTCGGTTGCTCGAAACTGTCTCGTTCGTCCAGTCGCGGTACACCTTCACAACGGCAGCCCTAAAACTGCTTACAAAGGTGGCCGTTTCTGAAATATTGCCCCCGATAGCCAATGATCATCCACTTTTGGAGGTCCGCAGGTCACTTGCTCTGCCCATGACAGCGACAATTGCTGTGTTAACGGATGCTACTATACGTCTGCTATTGTCAGCTTTTAATGATATACAATGATTTTTCATCTGCATACCATGGGACGTTCCATCATGTTCGAGGAGAGGTGGTCATATTAATGTGTCCCGACCCTGTATAATGATAGTAAGTACAATGAATGATTAAACATTAGCGAAAATAATAATGGTTTTTTCATTGTACTCCCTCAGATTCGTTGCTTGATTCGTTAGCTTTTTATGACTTTTCATATGACAATATTTTAACACAATCCTGAGACAATTCCACATGACTCTCAACTTTACGAATACTTGGACTAATACAAATATCCATGCTCACGGTGAGATTCGAGAACTGAAAAGCCTATGAACCACCGCTCTGGGCTTCTACTCCTTTATTTGAAAAGACTGGGTTCATGTAGACCAAATTCAGACAATAAACAGGGAAACTGCTGTTTCCTTAATTGCTAGGATACCATCAACAATGAAATACGACAAATGTATAGAGGAAATAAAGATGGGAATTAAAGATAAACTGAATGAATAGTCTCATTTACGGGAGATACAGAAATATATGATAATGCTCAAGAAGTCATGTAAAAAAAATTATAAACACTAATAAAGTGGCTTTTTTGTTCATGCTTACTCAATCTTATTTACAAAACATTAAGATTTTGTTAACAAAAAGGTAACAAAATAATTTGTAAGTAAAACACAATTGAATAAATAATGGTAATAAATGTATACCCTGAACTTTTAGACCTTTTTCTAAAACAGAAGTGTAAAAATAGAAACATTGACGGTATAGAAGTTTTAGAAAGCTTTTAGTAGTCTATTTCTCTCTTTCTTTAAAATAATTTGAAATATTCTGCTGTGACATATTGAAACATATCACTACATGTTTGGGAATATTTACCCAAACATGTGTAGTTTGCGACTTGCGACTTTTTGGGCGCCATTTAATTTGTATTTTGCGATTTTTGGGCGGTTCAGCGTTTGACGGTTGGCACCCATCTCATTGGCTCTTTTTTGGGGGACATTTGAAACAAATGGTGCACAGTGTCCAGAGACACACACGGGAACAATTAATGGTCAGAATAATAGCATCGGCTGACGAAATTAGACGTGATCATGAGGTAATGACAAACATATACGAGTCACTTATTCGACGATGCAGTGTCTGCATTCAGGCTCAAGGAGGCCACTTTGAACATTTCTTGTAACTTGAAAAGAAATAAAAATTGGACCCATGTTAATAGGACTTTTTGTGTTTACCTTGACCTCTATAATACCCCCTTAAATTGTTTTACACACGATTTGAATCGTCCTGTATAGAATCCGCGATTGTCACCGTCATTCGAAATCATAAAACTGCTATTGTAAAGAAGTCATCATTTGGATTCGTAACACGTCGGCATCATGGGTAAATGGGCCAAATACTCCAAATGCTATAAAACAGACAGGGAGAAGGAAAAACAATTTGCTATCTGGCTCTGAAGTTACAAAAAATGTGTTAAATAAATTTAACCACAGTATGTATGAAAAATTTGAAGAGCTGAATGATGCAGTAGTGTTACTAGAATTAATGTTCAATTTCTTTTCGAAAAATATAAATAGAAAGAATATTTAATAAAAAATTTAAACTTTTAATTGTGCATTTTCCTTGATAAATACGTACAACTTATTTGTGCCGACTAAAGTACGCCAATTTACCGATATTTCGATAACAAAGGATATTTAAAATTTGGGCTACTTTTGGACACATCAGGGGTCGGATTTGCGACCTTATCCTGAAAAAATCTGGCAACGCTGGTGTCCAGTTATACTTCAGTATTCCACCAGAGGGCGCTATACTGTTGCGTTGGATAGAGCACTATAATAGATTTATCTATCATCTATTATAGTCAACAAGATTAATATAATTAGAGTGGAAATAACGACGCCATACTTGAACCGAATTGAAGTGATGTCCGCCATGACAGTTGAGGTAAAAACTTGAAATATGATGCGAAGTCACAATACGAAGTATAAACATTCGGTTTATTCCAATCATATTTATCATGGTGTTGTATGCAGGAAATGAATACTGTGAAATTTATTCCATTTATTACAATATTATTATAGACAGAAATAAGAGAAAATAATTCTTATTGAATAACTCATGAATGGCAGGTGAGGGTTTTATCCTACTCCATATCTCAGCTGTTCAAATTATTGATGAAAAAGACAAAATTTCTTTCCTATTTTTCATCAAATAATTATTCCTTTGTATTCTAAAGGAAATGTACATTCTGCTCTCGGAATTATTTATTTTACATTATTAAGTAGCGGAAGAATGGAGCTACTTATCGGTTTCACAATGTCCGTCTGTCCGTTCCCTTCATTGTTTCCACTTTTTTTTGAGGTAGAAGGTTGAAATTCGGAACGTAGCTTACTATGGGCATGTGCATCTTCACTGTTTAGTTTGATTTTGATTGGCCCACTAGGGTCGGAGTTTCGGGGTTGGAAATTAGAGGGGAGCAAAAGGTCTACGTGTCTTACATCATGTTTGGAGGTCATCTCCAGTTTAAATTTAATTATTTGTCTACGTGTATTTATGCATATAAAGGAGTGAAATTTGGTATGCAGATTCCTTTAAGTAAGATCTCCATTACTATGAAGTTTGGGCCAAATTGTCCCAATGGAGTCGGAGTTGTGGGGATGGCAGTTACTTGGTCTTTAGAACTATGGCAACATATGGCATGTTATATATCATTCGATCGGAAATGATCAGAAACGAAAGAGAAAATCAATTTTCTATTTAAAAAGTGAGGAGGGAGGGGGTTAAAACGTGAAATAAGAAATTTCGGAGTGTGCATAAGAAATTATACAGAAAATATAAGGTGCTAGTGCGTTAACATGTTGTTAAGTTTTATCTTTATTTTCCCTAAGTATTAACGGCTAATCTAATCAGGAAATCAGAATACAGGCTATAATGAACAAGATAGGCAGCCAGAAGGCTAGATGAAAGGTGAAATCCGATTGTTTTTCTCTCTTATTCGAACAACTGAACGCCGAGCAAGCGTAAAGCATCCTCGTAAATGTCACTATATCGCTAAATAATAATAAGAAGAAGCTAGAATAAAATCCAAAAAAAGGAAATGCATCTTATTAGCTACAGCTTGCATGCGTCTACCATAGTCTACAATGATAAGAGATTGTAGGCGATGCCTTAACTGTCATAGCTGACGCTAGTTACTTCGACTTCATAATGGTGGCGCTGATGATACGTTTATTTCCACTCTAATTATATTAATCTCGTTGATTATAGTGCTCTAGCGTAGGGATTTTTTAAGGTTAAGAGGGATTTTTTGCTTGGCTGAAAGGGATTTTTGCCTCGCAGAGCCTGACAACACTGCTCTCTCGAAAAGGTTGTGTGGAGAAATCTCTATGTAGTAGCAAAGAAGGAAGCAGTTTTTCGAAGTTCGGCTCCACGCCTGGCAGTCGAAGCTCGGCCTACCATGGCGTGGAGGTCATTCAGCCCGGATGAAGGAGGAAAGGAGATCGACAGAGGAGGCGACAGCACCATTCTCCGGCGGAAGAAGTTGACGTTACCTTGCTGGCCGTCGGGAGGAGCTGGATCGGCGGGAGGCTGCGCTGGTGGGGAGACTCGAGGGGACACCGTGGCGCAAAGCGTTGTTTCGAGTCGGTAGCCAGGCAGGCCAAGCAACGGATGTTGACGAACGACGGCGGCGGACATCGGCAACGTCGGAGATGGCAAGCGTCAACTTTGGCAAGCAAGACGAGGAGAAAGAAAATACTACGTACTGTGAATCTAATGTTGGTGACGGAAAGATAAGTAGAGCTCGAGTATAAAAACTTTGCAAAGTATGAACTGTGAGAAACCGGACAAATTTTGAACTTGAATTTTTCTTGGTTATTGAATAACTTATGGGGAATTTTAACTGAGAGAGAAAGGGAAGGGGGGACAACTTTTCTTAGAGCCTTTTGTTTTGTTTCACATAATCAATTATTGTTATAATCAAATTACCTTTTCTTGGCCATTTATGTAATTAAGCTGTTTGTTTTATACGTAATTTTAGAATGATTTGCTTAAAGCAAATTTCGCCTTTCAATAAATTTATTTTTGTTGACGGTGATCAGTTTTCCATGCGCCTTATTCCTTTAAGTACGTGTTAACTTTAATGTTGTTGTTTCCTTTATTCAAGAGGATAGGATTATCACAGCTGGGGAAGGGGAATAACCTAATTTATAAAGTTATTGCCGTCACAAATCTTTTATTATTTTTTTATGACTTAGCACTATACGATCACAGGTAAGATACAACTCAGGGCGGTAGAGTTGGGATTAGAGACGTACAGGGGGTTTGTTGATCATGGCGGAGCCAGAAGGCATGGGTCTATTGTTCGACCCCATCCTGGGTTGGGTTAGCCGACGGACAATTAACAACAAACAACACTTACGTCACACGGTCTTTCATTATTTCTGCTAGTTTGTGCAGTCTTTCATTGGAATATCTTCCCAGGCTAACTACGGGAATTCAATAATATTGCTTGCCACATTAGCATAAGTGTCCTCACGGTATCATCCCATATATTTTCTATGGGGTTTAAATCAGGACCGCATGCTGGCCAATCTAAATTTGTGATATTTTTATTCATCAACCATGTTTTTATTTGTCTTTGCTGCATGGCAAGATGCATTCTCTTACCGGAAGATCAGATCATATGTGAGATTGAGATTACATTGCATGAATGGCAGAATATCAACATGTAATAGCTCTTGATACTTAGTGGCATTCATGCGACCACTGATAACTGCTAAATTTAAATTGGTTTTTGTATCTCTAACACCAACCTGCTTTGAAAAAAACTGGTCTTTTCTCCTTAAGTCATATCAATAAAATTGATCACCATCGGGACCATCCAGATTGAACAGATGAGAAAACCATGAATGTCACTAAGTATTCCTGTTTTCAGAAAAAGGTCTAAAAGTTCATAGTAAATGCTTATCTCCATTATTTATTCGACTTTGTTAATTAAAAATTATTTTGTTAATTTTTTTGTGCTATTGTACATACCTTTTTGCCTTTCATTGTGATTATAAATGCCCACAGCCTTAACGACATAGCTGGTTAATAAATCTACCCTCCACCATGGCAAACGGTCCTTATCTAAAAAATAAATAGTTTTAAATTTCAGTCGATCAATAAGATATTTATAACAGATACATTGATGTTTATGGCTGCATTGTAACTAATGATTTTACTAGAATTGCCTGTTGAAGCCTTCTGCGATTTGAAATCTCTTTGAATTTTATATGATAAATAAACCTCTGGTACTGTAGTTACTTCCTGGATGAAAAAAAACAGAAGGCACGAGATCCACTTAACCACAAAAAGTTGTCTTTTATTGGCATAAATGTACATTTCTGTCACAATGTGATAATCAGTCAGTATTTAATGTTTCGACAATCAAACAGCGCAGGGAAAAACAAAATGAGTGTCCAGAAGCAATGCTTCCACTGCCACTCCGGAAGTAATGTTTCCACATTCGCCCAAGAAGTAACCAAAAGAAACCAGATGAGACCTAATAAGTCATCCAGATATAAACGAATAATTTGCGGGAAACTGTGAACTATGAAAGACACGATCAATAAACAGAAAACACAATTCCACAAAAAATCTTTAATAGCACGTATGCGCATTTCGGCAGCCAAGCCACTCTCTTCTGCGTGATACAAGAATGATCAAAACAGCGAACTGTTATGATAAAGAATTTGGATAAAATACACCTTTTTTAGTTAAATTTTAAGATAAGTAACAAATCAGAGCAATCTCAATAAAATAATCAAAAAAATATATCAAACTTAAACACACAAAAAATTTAAAGGAGCTCAATGATAAAATAATAATAAATACTCACGAGAATCACAATTAATTATAGGGTTAAAAATCAATCTCTTACCATGTTGAGTTAAAGAATACATATAAATAGTGTAACAACCGCTCAGAAAAGATCCTAAAAAAGTAAAATAGCCAAGTAGTCTAATCAAAACACAATTCTAATTATTAATCTAATTTCACCTAATAAGTTTAAACTAGGAGGAGCAGCCATATTAATTGCGAAAAATAAGACAGCCAATCAATAAAAGTTGCAATCAATCCGGGTAATCTAGTTGCTTTCTGGACTAGCCAATGGACGGAGTTTGATACTTTTCAGATGTTTAGCCACTTCCATCCAATCCATAACGTCTAATGGGCCCGCGTCACTCTTAAGTAGTCTGGTTGGTTCTTCTTTGGCTACTTCGTATGATTCTAGAAAGTTCAACAGTCTGGGGTTTTTGGTGCTATGTAGTCGAAGTTATGTTTTAAATCAAGGATTTGGTCTACAAATCTTGATACGGCGAAGTTTCCATTTTTGACACACGATAAGAGTTCTCTCATCCTCGTTTTTATGCCCTTCCGCGTCTGTCCGTAGTAAACGATCTCACAAGATGCACAAGGTAACTTACAGACTCCCAATCTATCTTTTCCTTATCCTATCTTTTGGGCCTCCAACAAATTTCCTGATGGTGTTTTCACTTGTACGAGGCATGTTTTTTAAGTAAGTACCGTTTTGGAATTAAAAAAAGACGTGCAAAGATATCGCAATAATTTTATTTTTACATGAAAGCCTGTACCTTAATCTACTTTTCTACATAATTTCCGTGAATATTGAGGCACTTGTCATAACGTGGCACCAGTTTTTGAATACCCTCCTCATAAAATTCTGCCGCCTGACTTGTTAACCACTGTCTCACAAATGTTTTGACTTCGTTATCGTCTTGAAGACGCTGACCACCCAGGTGTTTCTTCAAGTGCAGGAACAAATGGTAGTCGCTGGGCGCCAGATCAGGGCTGTATGGAGGATGATCTAGAGTTTCCCATTTAAAAGATTTGATCTAGAGTTTCCCATCTTTGGTCCGATTAGCCACATGTGGACGGGCATTGTCATGCAGCAAAACGATACCCTTACTCAACTTGCCACGTCTTTTGTTCTGGATTGCACGACGCAGATTGTTCAATGTCTCACAATAAGACGCTGCATTGATTGTCTCATTACGAGGCAGAAACTCCACTAGCAATACTCCTTTTCTGTCCCAAAAAACTGTGCACATGATTTTCCGGGCAGAAATTGTTTGCTTAAACTTCACTTTTTTGGGTGATGATGAATGTCGCCATTCCATGGATTGTTGTTTCGATTCTGGTGTGACGTAGGCCACCCATGTTTCGTCACCAGTAACAATTTGGTCTAAAAAATCTTCACCTTCATTGTGGTACCGCTCAAGGAAAGTCAATGCACTGCCTAAACGTTGGGTTTTGTGCAAATCCGTCAACATTTTTGGAACCCAACGTGAACACAATTTCCGGTAATTCAAGTTCTCGGTCACAATGCGATACAAAACACTACGAGAATATTGAGGAAAGCAGTCGCACAATGATGAAATTGTAAAGCGTCTGTTTTCTCTCACCTTTTCGTCCACTTTCTGCACCAAATCTTCATTAACGACCGAAGGACGCCCACTCCGTTCTTCATCATGCACATTTGTGCGGCCATCTTTAAATGCTCTCACCCATTTCCTTACCATTCCATCACTCATAATGTTTTGTCCGTACACTTCACAGATCTCACGATGAATATCGATCGGTTTTACGCCTTTAGCACTAAGAAATCGTATAACAGCCCGTACTTCACAATCGGCGGGACTCACGATTGTCGGAGGCATCTTAAACACTCAGTAAACAACGTATACAATGAAGAATCAGACTGTAATGGCGTCAGTGCGTAGACAAGAGATGTAGTTAACCAGCGCGCATGCGCGGAACGCCGACCGTAGCGCTGCGGCGGCGGAATCGCAAAACGGTACTTACTTAAAAAACATGCCTCGTATGTAACGGTAAGATCCATATTCTTTGGCAATTTATCGGCCTCGGTGGCTCAGTGGTTGCGTGATCGCCTCTGATGCCCGAGTACGCGGGTTCGATCCTGGCCGAGGACGACGAGGATTTTTCAAGGGGAAATCCTGAGATCATGCACTTCCTTCGGAAGGAAAATAAAGCCGTTGGTCCCGTGTAGTCGTTTGCCGGCTGCACGTTAAAAAACCCTTGCGAGGCAAAATTTGCGGCCCCTATAACGCCGTCCCGAAATGACCATAGCAGTTGAAAAGGACGTTAATACCAAAGAAACCAAACCAATCTTTGGCAGTTTTCTTCATCCTTCTGTTTAGTTGTATGTTGTACGGTAAATCCAAGTAGCCGGTGATGTTTTAAATGTTTTTTTCCTCTCTTGACGTAGCGTGGTGATGTTTTTGATGTTTTAAACATTGCTTAACTTTCCTAGAAATTCTGTCAATGATGACGTTGTTATTTCCTTGGTGAATTTAGTGTTGGAACTGTTAAAATCTGTTAAGAACATTTCAACATCACATTCTTTTTTATTAAACACGGAAAAATGTCGTCAACATACCTGTGCCACACTTTTGGAAAATACCTAAATTTCCTAAGAGTACGATTATCCAATTTTCGTACATATATATTGATCAGGAAAGAATTAATGGGAGTGTCATTGAAAATGTAGTTATAAACGATGAGTTTCATAACTAACATGACCTCACGGACTACACCTAATGGCAAATCATTTTTGTGCATGGTATCTTCTAAGACATTTATAGCTTCTTTCAGTGCAATGCTTGAGTATAAAGATTCAATATCGAATGAAATTAAAATGTCATCTTCTAATATTTGGCGGTTATTAGCTTTTGGCACAGTTCTGCATTGTTTTTAATTGTGAAGTCTTGTCCTTCTAAGTTTAATTCGATTAGAAAATTCGGGAGCATGAATTTAGCCAGTAAGTCAGTGGGCGAGTCATTGTTATCCACGACTGGTCTACATTTATTCCGTTCCTTATGGGTTCTGGAAAGACAATAAATGCGGGGTAAGACAGGATTCATGATGTAACTTTGTATCCTTAAATATTATTTTATAATTTTTAATGCAATCTTTAGTCTTACTGATTAGGTTATTAAAGGGATTCTTTTTTATTTCGATATAAGGGCCTTCATCTAATAATTTTTGGACACTGATAATATAGTCACACATGTCGACTAATACTATGTGGTTAGATTGAAATTCAACATTAAATTCAACAAGGAAATATAAAATAATAACAGACTGCCGTTCTCGAACATATTGATGACTAGAACGACAACAAATTAAGTTTTGATATCTTTCGGAAAAAAAACGTCGTACCTAATTTCATAAAATCTGAATCAAACATTGCCAACCCCAAAAATTAGCACCGTTCCACCACCTTGTTCATAGAGCCCACAATATACGTTAAGAGAAGAAAACAGAATAAATGAGCTCCAAAGATTCAGAGAGTACGCACATATCAATGGATATCAAAGGGAAATCTTTGACAGAATTTCCAACGTTTAACACTCGAAAACATCACTACACTATGTCAAGAGAGGAAAAAACAGAAAGCTGCTTGGTTTTACCGTACAACATACAACTAAGCAGAGGGATGAAGAAAATTGCTAAAAAGAATTACCGTCACATACAGAAGTGAAAAAACCTTCAGGATGTTTGTTGGATGCCCAAAAGTTAGGATAAAGAAACAGTATAGATCTTGAGTGTATAAGTTACCTTGTGCGTCGTGTAAGATGGTTTAATACTCGTGTCATGAGATGCTTTTCAAGTCAAAGGCGCGGAGGAACATAAAAAAAGAGTTTGGTCAAAAATGGAAAGTTCGCCGTGTCAAGATTTTCACACCACATCCCTGATTTAACACATAACTTCGACCCAAAGTATCTCCAGATGCTACACAGCACCCAAAAACCGCAGACTGTTGAACTTTCTAGAATCATAAGAAATAGCCAAATAAGAACCAACCAAACTACTTAACAGTGACGTGGGCCCATTAAACGTTATAGTTAAACACCTGAAAAGATTAAACCTTGCCCAGTACTAATGAATGGTTGCAAATTTTGTTGATTGGCTAGCTTACTTCTCGCAATTCCTCTGATTTGTTACTTATCTTGAAATCTTCTATACAGTGAGCAAAAAAAATATCCATCCACTCCATTATTTGGGAAACAAAGCAAAGCAAAAATGTTCAAACATATTATCATTGTTTTAGTTAAACAAAAATTAGTTCTCTAACATGTGAGGAACATATGCAAATAACCTATGAAAAATATATTAACAAACTTTTTTAGAAAAGTAAACAAAACAAAAGTCATCCAAATTTTAATGCAAAAAAATTATCCATCCAATTGAATTCTCAGGTTGAAATTATTTTTTTACACAAAATTTAATACTTTGTTGGGCCTCCCTTGGCCCTTATTACTGCCAAACAGCGCTTGTGCATAGATGCAACTAAATTTTTTGTTGTTGTAGGTTCAATTTCTGTCCAAGTCTTAGTGAAGAGTTCCTTGAGCTCCTGCTTTGATTTAGGACGGCAATTTTTCATTTTTCTCTCCATGATGGACCATAGGTGCTCAATTGGGTTGAGATCAGGTGACTGAGCAGCCCAATCAAGCACCCTAATTTTCTTTTGGTGAAGAAATTCGGTAACAGATTTAGACGTGTGCTTGGGATCCCGGTCTTGCTGGAACACAAACCCACGCCTTAAACCTAACTTCTGAGCTGAGATGAGAAGATTTTCATCCAGGATAGACTTGTAGACATGCTGATCCATTTTTGAATCAATGAAGGCCAACTGTCCAACACCATTTGCTGCCATGCACCCCCATACCATGACATTTCCTCCACCATGTTTTATGGTAGGCTTTATGCATTTCAAATTGAGGGCTTCTCTTGATTTTCTCCATACTTTGGAGCATCCATCAGACCCAAACAAGTTGAATTTGCTTTCATCTGACCAAATAATGCGGTTCCAGAATTTATCATCTTTATCCAAATGATCTTTAGCCCATTGAAGTCGCCGTTTCTTATTGACTTCACTGATGTATGGTTTTTTCCTAGGTGTGCGACGTCGGAGATCAGGTTCATGCAGTCGATTACGGACAGTTTGAGGTGTGATAGTGATCTTCAGGTCTTGTTTCAGTTCTTCATAGACTGTAGGAGCAGATTTTTTTTTTCTTGTGTTATTCGTTTGATAATTTCTCTGTCTTCTCTTTCTGTTGTTTTCCTTTTTCTACCTCTTCCTTCTTTATTTTTAATTTCCCCTGTCTTCTGATATTTCTGAAGAATGTATTGCACAGATGTCCGAGGTATATTTAATTCATTTGCAATTGTTCTTTGGCTTTTTCCATCTTGAAAGCTACATATTACTCTTGCTCGAATATCAAGTGAATATTCACTTGATTTCTTTTTGTTTTTCAATCTCTCACTTTCCATGATTGAAAATTTGGTTTCTGTGAAGCAATAGTCCTACAGGATTTAATATTTAGCTTATTTAAATTGGTTTTCAGCAAAAAAACCAGGGTGGATGGATAATTTTTTTGTAATGTATTTTACATTTTTTGATGGTTTGCCCTTACCTCCCTTAAAATATAATTGTTCATGGTCTAAATATTTACAAAACAATATATTCTACTTAGGTATGATAAAAGTTTCAAGCTTACATTAGCTGGTTTAATACAATTCAAAATTTTTATATTTTTTAAGGGTGGATGGATATTTTTTTTGCTCACTGTATATGAGTAGCCTAATAGCAAAGACGGACATACGCCACGAATGTGATTTTAAGAAAAACGCATTTTTTTGTTGTAGCATTGTTTTTTATGTTAAATTAATAATGTTTTTTCTAAAATTAAGTTTAAAAAATATGTAATTAAATGAATTACCTTTACCACCTACTTTTTTATTTTTTAAATGTGAAACGTGAAGTCTAAAATTGCAATGTCCGGCTTTGCTTCATAATGTGGACTGTGTCCGTGTTTGCATGCAACTCAAGTACGTTTTAACATTGCGACTCAATGGCAAGTATCACAAAATTTTATTATTATAATGGAAAATAAAAGATTTTTTTTTATTACAAAATATTATTGTAACTTTTTTTAAAATTTGTTGAAACATACTTTTTTTCAAGTTTTTAAAAAAAAATAAACAGTTTTGAAATTAAAATGAAATAAAATTTTTCATTAATAGTTTTTAATGATCAATGGAGATTCCTGTTAGCACCAGTTCATCCTCAATAATGTTGTCATGTAAGCATTCACATTCACCTGTTACTGTATTATCATCAACAACAAAAGTTTCATCTCTTTCCAGCAGCAGATGACACGATGTAGGTGGCCGTCTTGTTCACATGACCAAAATCTTGAGTTCACATTGGTTTATAAGGATGTGTCTGTGTTTGCTTCAAAACGCTATTTTACATGTCCGTTTTTGCTTTACACATCACACTTTAAACTGAATTTTAAGCCATTTCTAGCCACTTTTGCTTCAAAAGGATAGCGCCATTGAATTCAGCGGGAAAAATACCGTGGGAAACCACTCCTAACTCAAAAAGTCAAAAAATGACTATGTCCGTCTTTGCTTTTAGGCTACTCATATATAAAGCAGGATTTTTGCTTGATTGTGGGTTTGTTTGTTTGTGGGTTTGTTTGTTTTTTATACAAATCTACAGTTTTATTCTGATCTTGATAAAATTTTGCATACTTGACCTTTAAAGCATGAGGAAGGTCACTGTCTTCCTCAGATTTCAAAAAGTAATAATTATTGATAAAAAGTCGATATTCATAGTCTTGGCAAGGCATATTAATGAGAAATATCTCATGACCAACATGCAAGGAAAAGTTTGTGCCACAGTAAGTATCAGCAATGGTATCAACACACAATTCACAAACGTTCAGCACGGACCAACAATATATGACTCATGACCAACAATGCAAGGAAAAGTTTGTGCAATAATAGGTATCAACAATAGGATCAACACGCAATGCACCCACACTATGCAAGGATCAACTATATATCTCATGACCAAAATGTAAGGCAAAGTTTGTGCAATATAAATAAGTTTCAATTTGTAACAATTTATAGAATTCCTGTTATTACATGACAGAAGGCTTTTTTTAGAAAAGAGAGTTCTTAGTACTTAACAATTACTTGAAAATCTTAAAAAATGATCAGTAAGTGGAGATAATGGAGAGTTAGCAGACTATTGAGTAATAGTGGAAAGACGACAGAGGAAGCACTCCTTTAGCTCCGTCCTGTAATGAGCAAATGGTCAGCATATCAATAGAAGAATCAGCAACTGCTAGATTACACAAAGTGATGAATGGCCAAGTTTTGCTTCAAGACATCGAGAGAAGAGCGCAAATT
This sequence comes from Rhysida immarginata, assembly GCA_023313115.1. NCBI lineage: Eukaryota > Metazoa > Arthropoda > Chilopoda > Scolopendromorpha > Scolopendridae > Rhysida > Rhysida immarginata. The sequence goes on along the minus strand of JAHWFO010004801.1, from coordinate 85,169 downwards.
GCAATAATTTCAAGTATACATCTAAGTAAGATTACGTGACTAAGAAATTATTTAGACTAGCATTGGTATATGTCACGTGGATTTAGCAGAGTAAGAGACAGGAAGAGTGAACGATATTAAAGGTAAGAAAAAATATTTTATTTTCTTTAAAGTATTATACAGTGTACTTGTTTCCAAAACTCTCGACAACAAAATAAAGTTTGCGCAGTAGAATAAAGTCAATTATTAAAGTTCATAACGCAGATAAGTGATTAAGATCTAAGTCAACGTCATCAATGGTAGATTTAGTCATTTCCGGTAAGTATTTGCAAGTCACTCTTTTTTGGGTAAGTATACCGATCGTAGGATCACGTGATGAATCCCTCGTCGCCTTCAGTTAACAAGTCCACGACTTGGCAAGACGAGCGAGATACGGATCCAATCCGAACGATAGATCCAAGTCTTGAAAAGTCGCAACCACGTAGTGGAGCACTAGAGAGCAAACTGATGCTGTGACAAGATTTCAGATCCCTAAATGCCAAAGAGGATACATGCCTCGTTGAATTGATGCAGATAGGCATGCACATACACAAAAACTCGTCGATGAGCTGACTTGAGCACACTACTACATAACACCGCTGCCACTGAAGTTGGCCGCCCAAATTCACTGTGATAATTTGAACTCTGGATCACAAATATCTCGTAAGCACTCAAAATATCACTACTGTCGGATGTTGTTCCAACTAATAGCGGAAGAAAACACACATACGAAGCTGTAGCTTAACTACCAGCTTTTAAATGCAGATCAGACACAGGAAATACACTTCACTTCGTGATCGTAGAATAAATACAGCCCACTACACACACATAAACATGAAGCGTCGCACTTGCACTACGTTGCAGAATCGCGGATCTCCAGGTTGCTACTGATGCATATATTGACGCTGTAGACCACTCACAATAACGGGATAGATAGAGGCGTAACGCTATTGTAGTCATTGACGACCTTCGTTGCACATGATAAACGGAGCTTAACTAGACGAGGCGTTGCATTACGGGCCGACGTTACTTTGTCGTCATCTCGCCGTAAAACACCAACGTACAGCGTCCGCTGAAAAAGCTTATCGATGAAGAGGGAAAATAGAGGATATTTGAATGAACCCTCCTGTTCCGCTTAACACGTACTCCCGCAATGAAAAAGGGAATACTCTGACGGCTTCCTCTCCCTTGGTCCAATTAATAGGGTCGTACTTAAATAATACGCTGTAAAGTTCAGCTTGTATGGCCGGTAATTCTTAAACAAATTACGGCTAGGCTTTCTGTCCCGGACGTGAAGAATGCGCCCGTTAAAAATAAATTAAACGTTGGCCTACCGTAATTTTGAGAAAGTCCTCGTTGAGTGAATTCCAAAGCAGTGCATGACGGGCTCTTTCCATTCATCGCCGTCTCTCCTCCGTGGGTGGCGGGTAGCTCGTCCATCTGTCCTTCGCTGTTTTTCGCTGAATTCTCCTCGTCTAGACTCCGGATAAGATAATCCAAGGCCCGTGCAATTTTCCTTTGTAATCCGTTGTCCACCTCTCCTCGTGCGAGATATTGCCCCGTCGCTCTTGGAGATATTGCCCGCTGGCTCGGTCGCGTACCTCGCTGACCCCTCTCTCCGACTCGTCGTCGACTCCTCCTTCGTAATGAATTACGCCGGGCTCCGTACTAAAACGATCTTGTCTGATTTTGGAGTCCTCCTTCACTTGGTTTTGGTGGAAAGCATGCCGGTCTCGAGTTCCCAAGGATTCAAACTCGGATCGGTCGCATTGCACGTCCTTTCTCTCTCGTCGCCATACTTTGCCCCCTCGTGCTCTTCTTGTTTGGCCACGAGCACTTTTGGGGATGACGCAGTTTTCGTCACTGACATCATCCACGTCGTCCGTCTTTCTTCTCCTCGATCGATTCGCACGCTGCCGAAATCCACATGACAGCATACTTGGAGAGGTCCATCCATTGTGAGCCTTTAAAAATTTTTTGGGAATTTTCATTAAGAATTTTTACTGTATTAATTCTAAATCGTTTTCGTGCAAATTTATTTTTAAGATATTTCAAAATTTAATCAAAATAATTGGACAAGTGCCAGTCGAACTCGCGTGGAGATGATTCTGTATGATGAATATGTTATTTACCATGTTTTTTTTTAATCTGACCCAAGTTTGTTTGTGGTAAATAAAAAAATTATGTATGGTACCGGATTGTAGAGGAAACTTGCAGAATTCTGTTTGTTGTATATTCTTTAATACATGGACTAAGACAGAGTGATAGAAGGTATTCTGATATGTCATTTTTTGATTTATTCTTAAAATTAATATTGAAGTCTCCTGCTATAATAATCTTTCGTGTGCACTGATAGCATTCTTAATGCATTTATGGCAATTTTCGGAAGGCATTTTGATGATTTGTATACGGTTAAGAATAGAACACCAAATGCTTTGATTTGGAGGCATTCACAATGCCCCCCCTGGACTATCTGTAAATAAAATCTGATGAAAATTAGAATTCGGGTTACCAGACAGAGCTCTCTGGCCTAATTCGTCTCATAAACACTTCGTTTTTCTTACCCATGAACTACTGTCACGTGTATTTTGCAGAGTAAGTAACAAGAGGAGGGAAACGATATAAAGGTTGAAAAAATATTTTATTGACTTATAAAAATAATTTTTCAGAAATAAAGTTTTATTGTAATTTCAAAGTTCTTGAAATTTATTGTAATTAAAGTTTTTGCAGTGGAAGAATTTTTAAATAAAGTTCTTGAAAATTGAATAAATAATAGTGTACCAACTCGCAATATTATCAACAATTCCGGTGGGCAGATATCGTGAAAGTCTCTTTCGGAGACGTAATTCGGTGAGTTGACTAGAGGTAATGGCGGAGAGGTTCCTTGGCATCTCCAGTTAGCAAGCTTTTTGACTTGGCAAGACGAGCAAGGGCGGACTGCTTGATGTCGTTAGATCCAGGTCTCGCTGTGATGGAAGAGCGCTGACCCTGTAGAGTAGAAGCGCAATCGAGAAATATTATCTCTGAGGCACGCTGAAATCTGTGCCGGATCTGGCGAATGAACTCGCTGAAGATCTCACTCCAATAAAATGGTAGAGGCTTAACTATAGATGAGCATGACGAAGCTGATGCTCTGATGAAAAGAACCAACACAACGATTCGTTGACACTGATGCCACTGAAGCTGGCCTTCACTATAGCACATGAGATTCAGATATAACAGAAACACCCTTTTCAATCATTCTACTTGTAGCACTCTCGCTGACTATTGTTGCGATGCACTTAGAAAACCATAGACACACATATGAAGAATTCTATCTTAAGCATCGACTTATCATAAACAATATTACATGTGAGACACATCACTGTAAACCTTGCAGAATGAACCAACACAATTTTAGCACACAGCTATATCACATTAACGGCCGCTCTGTCGTTTGCTAACGATTTGCCGTTTTATCTCGTAGCACTTAATTTATAAGCAGGAATTTTATTATTCACATTCAATTTCATGAATACGAATGCTAACACCCCTTTTAATGAACGTAGTCACTCACTTCGTAATTGCACACACGAAAAATTCCACGGAGCTTAACTAGACAAGAGGAATGAATTACGAGTCGACGGTTCGTTGTCGTAATACTCCGTAACTCTGCCTCGTACAGCATCCACTGCTTAAGTATACAAATATCGAACAGTGTCCGTTGGTACACACATAAAGCCTCCTATCTCATTCATAAAGTATCCTTGTAAAGAATACGGGAAGACTCCAATTGCACTTTCTCCCCTCTGCCAACTAACTGCTTCATGCGCAATTAAAAGTTTATTCAGCTCGTTTTCCAAGGAGATATTGAATACAACTACGGATAGCCGTTCGGAAACAACAGAAGCATTTACTTCCTTTAAAAAATATGCAAAGGTTGGCCTACCGTAATTGTAAATAAGTCCCCGACGAAATGTAATGAAATCGGCGTCCGCTGGACTCCTTCCATTCGTCTCTGCCTCGTCGTTGCAGGTGACAGGTAGTTCAACCGCCTGTTTTCCGCTATTGTCTGAAGACCGCTCCTAGTTGAATTCCTTGAGAAGAATTTCTATGGCTCGTACGAGTCGGTTACTCCATTCCTCGTCCACCTCCTTTCGTCCAAGAGCTGCCTGGCGTTGTCGGAGATGCTGACGCGGAGCTTGGTCGTGTACCTCACCGACCTATATCTCTGTTTCCCCGTTGACTCCACTGTCGCAATGGTAACTGCCTGGCTCTGCTGAGAAACGGTTCTTTGCGGCGTTTACGTTCTCAAACGCTCGAATAGGGTGGCTAGCGCACCGGCCTTTATTCTTTGACATAAATTCGGCTCGGCCGCGTCGTACGTGTTTACTTCTTCGTTGCCATATTCCTTCTCCTCGATCCTTTCTCGTATCGTCACAAGAACTTTTTGGGATGACGTAATCTAACGTGTCCCCGGCGTCATCCACGTCACTCACGCTTTCTCTTGCTCTCTTCGCTCGCTGCGAAAATAAACGTGACATGCTCGCCGACTTTTTAGTCACCCAAAAAGTGTCCTGAATAACATTTATTTGTTCGGTTTCTCGCCCTCCTTTCCTCTGCCTCTTAAAGAAATCCTCTATAAGGCCCCGACATCGATGAAGATGTGCCTCTGGCTCCCATGATGTCTGCTTGTAGCCTGTCCATTTCACGAGAAACTTTCGATGCGGTGCTTTATCTTTGACGTCTCGAAGTCGATCTACCTTGTAAACGTCTTTATACTTGGGATCTTTAATTGGCCCGGGCTCCTTCTTCTTCCGCTGTTTTCGCGAAATAAATTTTCTTAAGAATGAGCAGTGGAAAATATTGTTCTTACATTTCCATTTCCTCGGAATCTCCAGCTGGGCTGTGACTTTGTTCAAGATTCTCTTTATCTTGAAAGGACCCAAGCACTTGTGGTACAACTTCTTTCCAAAGACTCCTTTCATTCTCTTAATTCGTGACAATTTCACGAGCACTCGATCTCCTACATTCATTTGAAAGGGGTATACTTACGGATGTAATGCTTCTTATAAGTCGTATTGGCCTTTTTTATTCTTTGTCAGCCTTTTTCAGTATATCTTGCAAACTACTCGTGAACTGACGGTTCGTATATGGCTCTGTTTTATGGCTACTTATGGCAGGTGTAATTTGCACTTCGCGTCCCAAATCGCAAAAGTACGGTGACATGCCTGTGGCTTCCGATATCGCTGCATTGATAGCGATTTCTGTGGCGAATAGCTGGTTCCCAACGTGTCCCCGGCGTCATCCACGTCACTCACGCTTTCTCTTGCTCTCTTCACTCGCTGCGAAAATACACGTGACAACTACTCTAAGTAAGGAATTAAACTCCTCCACGACATCTTCCTCAAAATACCCATCACTATCCAATAGATAATTATACAATTGTGACTGGGTCAGTGTGTGTTGTTCTGTGGTTTGGTTGTTGTAAGCGTGGCTGTGTTTTGTTTAGTTCGTTTGGAGCTCTTGTTATAAGATGTTGTATGGTGGGTTGTTGTTATTGTTGCGTTGCGTGTAGGTTAATTAGGTGTGCAGATGGTTGGTGTGAAGAAAGGTGTGTTTAGTTAAGGATTGTCTGGTTTTATTAAGAATAGGTTATTTTAGTTTGTAAGAGATTAATTTAAATAATTAAGAAGTTTGTTTTTGTACCCTTGGAGAAGCTATGACAATGACTTAAGAAGCAGAGCGCAAGCTCTTGTTGTTGTCGCAGCTTTTCCAGAAATTTTTGGTAGCAACAATGGGATAACAATTGTTTCCTTCGTCTGTTGTGGAGCGCGTTTTGTTTTTTTGTTTTGGTGTGTTCGGTAATGCAGAGAAGCCCGGGGAAGAACGAATGTGTTTTTATGTTTCTCGGATGAAAGACGCTCAGCAAAGGTTAAGTAAAACAAAAAAGCTTTGTTTGGCGGAACTTGTGGCTACCCGTCGTTAAAGTTCCATAGAGTCGTATGGGACCGGCCATAGCAGATATTTCGGGAATAACAAGTGTCTACTACTCGAGGAATAAGGATCGTTTCGTGGACATCATGTTTCAGAAAAGAATGTCGGCCACCATTCAAGATAAGAAACTTAGTCAAGATCATCTTGTGACTGGTGAGACTGTTCATTATTTGTTTTGTCCCCGAGGAAGATAGGCTGATGCACTGTTCAAGAAGGTGTGGTGCCGCTTAGTGAAATTTATTGTTAATTGAATCTATCCCGTCATGGCGGAACTTAGAGTTCGTCATAGAGAGGAACCTAAGGGTATCACTGCACCATTACGAGACGCTTATTTCAGTGCGTGTTTTTTTCGTCGAAACGCTTAATGGTTTTGAACTATTAACGATAACTGCAATAGTTAAGAATAAGTCTTAGTAAGAGTTGCGTCAGAATTTAACACTCAAAGGTTAAACTGGTCTTTTTGCACGTGGAGTTTGGCACATGAGAAACAAAAGGGATATGTTGTTGCATTTTTTTAAGAGATGATTAAAATATGCGTGGCAACTGTGTGGGAAGATCTTAATAACGATCCTGAGTGGGGATAAAACGTTTTGGTATTGGTAGTATTTCACGGGGTTACAGCTCTCCTCCCCTCTCCTCTCCCGAATCTTAAGGGTGGGAGTGATTGAAAAGGAGGGCATGACACGTTCATGTGTTGTTTTCCCTCACCAGAGTTGTTTGATACCGAGCTGGATATCTCATTTCTTACCACACTGCGCATGACGGAGTTTTGTGTATGTTACGATTCCCAATTCTCATGTGTTAAGCATTTGTTGATTTGTAATATGATTGTTAAATGTTGGATTAGTTATTAATTCCATTTTTGTCTTTTGTTAATGTGCTTAAAGGGAGAGATTTAGAGTAAATATTTTGCATGTTTTTTTTTATTTGCTAGAAAAAAATTTGATCGGGGCCCCAATTTATTTGATGAATTGTACCAATTTTATGATTAAACATTACTAATCAGAATGATTTGTTTTCATTACCCACCACACCTACCTTTCAGCTAAGCGTCACCTCCCCTCCGCGAGTCATTCTCTACAACCCGTCCCCATCGCGCGTGGTTAACTTTTCTCGAGTCGGGGGACTTGTTGCCCCCCCCCCCCTCCCACGCGCGCGGGGGCACACAATAACTGAACACAAGACATAAACCTTACTACGACAGAAAAGACGAAAATGATGCCTATATTTCGCGCGGGGAAAGAATAACTTTAGATGGATTTCTTTTTCTTGCAGTGCTACTGTCGCCATGTAGTGGCGTTTTTGTTTTTTTAGAAAAATATTACGATTTTAACTTTGTATAAAAAAAACTAGTATTAAAGCCCGTTGTATGACAAGTGCCACAGTAGGCGAATCTGAAAATTCGATTTTAATTAAGAAATATCGTCTGTGACAGGATCGGTAATTGACCCGACTGCCAATAATAAAAAAAAAAATGCTGTCAATATGAAAGCGATATTGTCAAAACAGCTGAAAAATATGTTCTTACTTATTTTTTCATAACTCCTTATCGCTTAGGGTCGCGGGGACTGGGGCCCTATGGAGGATCTCCAGCGCTCGTGATCTTTTGCTATCAGGTGCAGGTCCCCAAGCAACACGAACACAGATTTTTCCATATTGTCTAGCCACCTGTTTCTAAGCCGACCCCTTGGTATCTTACATAACCATCGGCATGGAAAAAACAACTGCCTACTATCACCCTGTTTGTAGCATCACGTGGCCATAGCAAAGCAACAGAAAACTTTCAGTGCAGTAAAGTAGCGGCTCAACGCCTAAACATTTATTGTGCTGCTGTGCAGTCTACGTAATAAGGTAGCTCAACACCTACCACCTCTCAGGATTCTTATTTCTGCCGCTAGTACACGCGACCGCACGCTTTCAGTCATTTCCCGAAATTCATGACCTGCTGCTAGCGCACGCGATTACACTCTTTCATCTTATTACCTGAGTTTGGCTTTCTTCCCTAGTTCGTGTTGTTTTTACGGATCGCCACAATCACGTCTGAAAAAGATTGCGTACCGATCCGAGCATCCGATAAATAATTGCGTTACTTGCTTATGATCTTTTTCGAAAGCCCGCCGTACGACCGTTGGCACAACAGTGCAAACAGTAAATTCAATTTTATTTTTAAAAAATCGCCTGTGACAGGACTGTCAAACGTAAAAAGTCGCTGTCACTATGAAAACGAGACGTTTACAATGTCACAAATTTATTACTGTCAACTTCACAATGATTAACCTAACACAGAAGAATATCTATAACTGTTAAATGTAAACTTGGGTCTTCAGTGAAACTGGCATGTTGGGCTCGTTTTTTTTCTGATTTTTTGGCGATTTTATCTCTCTTATTGCTGTAATTTTCTCGGCAGACTGTTTTGGGGATATATTGCACGATTAGTATCTATTAAAGCAAAAAAATTAATTATATACATTAATATACAAGAGTGGAGGAGTGATTAGATAAAAAATATACAATCACTAGACAATTTCAATACATCATTATTTTTGATGTCATTTTGTACAAAAATGTGCGGGAAAATATGAACTGAAAAGAACGCAATAGATTTCGGGTATGTAGAAATTGTTTTAAAAAAAATATCAACGAAATTCATCCATTCATATTGTAACAACCGAACATTAAACATACCTTTAGACCTTCATAAATATCCAATCACCCCTCAAAAAATAGGAAAGTTTTAGCCGACTGCAACTTAATTTGCATTTTTTGTTGTAGTAAATTTAATCTGCCAACTTGCATACAAAAAAATATTCTCAGCTTCCCTGTGATTATTTTGGGGCTCAAATCACATGCTACAACAAAATGGGGCGAGGTAAACCAACCAGTAATGAAATACGCAATTTGATGTTGACAAGCACTTACAGAAATATTGTGCTCGCAAAATAGCTACTGAATTAAATATATGTCAAAGTGTAGTTGTTGAAATCATTAAAAAATGGAGAGAAACAGGAAACTCTTCCGCAACTAAGCACACTGGTCAACCAAGGAAAACATCAAAATGGCAAGACAAACTTCTCTCAAAAATATTACAGGGCAAACAACAGGGCAAACCACATCTGAAATCACAATTGACTGGGTGAAACAACAGGAGTAGATGTCTGAAATGCTGCTACAAGGCGATATCTAAAGGAACAATGTTATGGATTTTATACTGCAAAAGTCAAACCTCTACTGTCACATCTCCAAATGGTAAAAAGGCTGAATTGAACTAAAGACCATCTTCAGTGATGAGTCAAAATTTACAGTTTATGGTGAAGAAGGTAAACGTGTTTTTCATAAGAAAGATGAAACATATAAGCCAGAATGCTTAAGTACAAGTGTCAAATTCTCTGACACACTGTGGTATGGGCATGTATGAGTGAAAGAGGAGTTGGCCAATTGAAATTCATTGAAGGGACGGTTAATGCTCACAAGTATCAGGATATATTGGAGGAATGTTTTCGTTGCCAGAATTAAATCATAACGGTCAAGCGTGTGTTTCAACAGGATGAAGCAGCACCACACAGAGCTCGAACAACTATGGCGTGTTTTCAAGCTCATGAAGTTGAACTGCTTAAAAATTGGCACTTAAACAGTCCCGATTTATCACCAATCGAAAATCTATGGCATATTCTGAAAAACGTGGTCCGACAGAAGAAACCATGGACCTGAGAGGAATTAAAAGCTACCCTAACCAATCTGTGTGCGAAAATTTCTGCTGGACAATGTGGGAAATTGATTTCCAGCATGCTAAATCGTTTGCATGCAGTAATTTCTGCTAAAGATGTAAATACTAAGTATTGATTGGAAATTTTGAAAGACGGCAATCTGGGTGATTGGATATTTTTGAAAGACTAAAATTATGTTTAATGTTTTGTTGTAACAATATGAATGGGATGAATTTTGTTGATATTTTTTTTAAAACTATTTCTACATATCTGAAATCTGTTGTATTCTTTTCACTTCATATTTTTCCGTTCATTTTTGAGCAAAATGACATCAAAAATAAAGATGTATTGAAATTGTCTAGTGATTGTATATTTTTGCAACTGAGTTGTACATTAATGCCGAACACTATTATTCATTTCATTATACCGTGTGTCTCAAAAGTCCCGTGCCAAATAGATTATTTGGTTGCTTTGATTTTGTAGGTGAAATAGTGAAGTAGAGGAATAATGTTCACCAGATCTTACACAACTTCACATTTTCCTTTGGGGCTACATGAAACAGAAGGTGTTTCAGACATAGCCCGAAAATCTGGAAGACTTAAAGAAAAGAATCACCAATACCCTACACAGCATTCCACTAACTACATTTTTACGCGTGGCAGGAGAAAATTTGGATCGTGTGAGACATTGTCTTCGAGTGCATGGTGCACATTTTAAACATGAACGATAACTTGCGAAATGGTGTGAACATAAAGCCTACATTCATAAACTTTCATATGGCACGCGACTTTTGAGACACACGGTATTTTGGTCCTTCGACCAAACTGGTTGGTTTATTAGAATTTTTGGCGTCGACTACTAAGGTCATTTTGCGCCATTTACACAAGTTATATCTGTACGCAGTCCGGGACAAACGGAAACATCCATGCCCACAGCGGAATTCGAACCCACGACAGGCGGACTCAAGAACTAGAAAGCCTACACCCTAGCCCTCTGGGCCACCTGGCCCGGCTCGACCAAACTGATTAACCGTCATTTTGACCGTGTTCCCGAAGAGACAGGACATACCGGGTGTTTCAAAAATGACCGGTATACTGGTATATTTGAAAAATCAACAAAAACTAAACGGGTAGCGATAGAAATACACCGTTTGTTGCAAGGTACAGGTCCCAGACCCTAATTAATGCAGTCGTCTGCGCCATTAAATTTTATTGTTTAAATACCAATTTTAGTTAGAGTCTGGTCCACCCTTCCGTTTGTAATAATAAACGGGTAGCCGAGGTTCAATTTGGTCTGACCCGGTCGTGAAAGTGCACTGGGGTTTATAGTGTTATGAAAATAATGTTTGAAGAAATAATTGGAACTAGGGTTTTAAGTATAAACACACACATTTATTCTATAATAAAATCTTATATACAGTAAATGTAATATATGTATATATCTCCAAAGGTAAGTTTTTATCAAAAAGGACTATTAAGTTGCTACACCTCCTTTATGATAAATTCTTTTGTTTTTGACAATCAAAATATCTGAATTCTCCTTTAATTAAAATATTTAAAGATTAACTGTTTAACTTTCATAATTAACATTATTCTACTTCACACAAGATTCTTTAAAACTCTGTTTAATTATTTTAACAAGTAGTTGCGATTTTAGGCACTATATATGAAATCTTAAACATTTAAATTCGATAGATTATTTACTTTTCTTCTCACAAATAAAAGTTAATCAAGCAAAGTTTAAAATACAACATTTTTGCACTTTACTGAGTTTCTGTGACCATATGATATGACAAATGAGAAAAGAATGCGCACCATTACCCTGTCTTCTCGTGGTCTCCGTCGTCGCTCGTCGCTCACTGCGGTGAGTGGCGGGGGGTGGCGTAGTTTCTTCTTCGTCGGGCTCAGCGAAAGTTTCTTAACTAACGATTGGCTTAAATCATAACAATACGTATAATAATATTCATTTTTATTGATCTTTTCAGTCGGGATTAGTAAACTGTTTCTAACTAAAGGTAGTTTTCTAGTGAATGTGTTTCACTCTACAACAACATACGACTTTTTCATGGTTCGTCTCTTCTTCCTCCATACCTCCAGACGAACTCGCACAACGTCAGGTTCTCCGTAGATCTCGCCATCAACTGCTCAATGTCCCTCTAAAAATTGTAAAGAGACGCCGCTCACAGATGATAAAATAATCATTGCTGATTGGTCAAAAACTTAATAGGTGCTCAAGAATTGATACACACCGCCCCACACCCCCCTCTGGCGCGGAGGGGGGGGGGGGGTTCAGGGTGAAAAGATGATCTCCACTCGACTCGACAGAGCTAACTGTATATTAACGCCGCTGTCAACCAACTCTGAAAATAAAATACCTTAACTTCACGAACGTATTGTTTAACAATTCCAACGGTTTCAATTATAATCCATTTTATAAAATCATCCCACACTGTTAATAATCTTCATCAAAGATTATGATTGTTCTTTAAAAATTTAGAACATCATAAACAGAGGGGTACGGGTCGCCACAGCAATATGCTTGGGACAACAGTAAATTTTCAGGCAGACAAACTTTCGAAATTAGTTCACGGTGTATTTCTATCGTTGCCCGTTTATATTTTTCCAATATACCGGTCATTTTTGAAACACCCGGTATATGCCTGGTAAAACTTTTACTTATTTTTGATACTCTATCAGAATGTGAAGGCAAAATCAAAAAATGGAAAAAGTGACGACGAAACGACCGATTTTGCGAATACAGTAACGATTTTTTAATTAATTAACATCGTTCTGACAATGCAGTACCACACATTCTCAATAGTTGTTATTAAAATGTAAATAAAAATTACATTTAATTTAATAATTTAAAATAGCTAAACTTACTTATTTAGGATTTAGTTTGATTTTTCTACTGTATTTAGTCTAGCGCGAATTCTTTTTAATGATAATAGATATAGTATAAAACGTAGCCAACATCGGCTGCGAGTATAAACAACTAGAGCTATTATATTTATACTAGCTGACTCGCCTGCCATTACTAGAGCCCATTTGTAATAAATAGTAATGCATGCTATAAGAGCGCGGATTTTTATCTTACTGATTAAAATCTTTGCGATAATGGTTAACATTGAAAGAAATGGAAAGAGCAGTGTCAGATTAGTATATGCATGTGCGATGGAAGGCTATTATTACCAACATTTCGAAGAAATTTTAATATCTATATGTTAAAAGAGCATAATGTTGCCTCATCTCGTCAAGAGAGGGCCATATAAATGAAGCTAGATACATATCTAGCGATTCGCGTTCTGCATTCCGCTTGCGTCTCGCTAGGAGATTACACAGTGTTACAAATGTTTCTATTCGGAATTTAACAATCAAAGTTTTTTTCGTTTCTTGGAAGCAACAAGTCATGCAACCGAAATGCCCAGGACCGATAGGATTTTAAAGCATTCGATAACGAAATTGAAGTATTTGATTTCTAAAGAAGCCTCTGCTTGTTAAGAATTAGATGAAGTTGCTAAGGATGCCTCTGGTTGCTAAGCAAGGCGTATTTCTAAGGGAAATGTATAGTTCAAACAGAATAAAAAATACCTGAAAAGTTAAATGGAGAAAGTAGCAATTCTCTACAGATTAAAACATATACGAATCCTTTAATTTGTAAGCATTCCTATTTAATGAAATAAGCTTTAATAGTTGAAGCGTTCTGTGTATGGGTCAATTCTTTCTTCAGAAATTATTGCCAGCGCTTTTCTACGTAAGCATGTACCATTGAAGGAATGATTAGCTAAAGCTACTATTAAAATTTGCCTAACAAAAACTAACTATTGATAATATAAAGCATAAGTACTTACATGCCATATCTTAGCATTGAAAGTTGCCAATGGTTTCAGAATGGTATCATTAAAACACGAATTATGAAACCATATTCGATTATCATTAATTTTACGTTATATTCATTCATGACACGTCATTCCAAGTTGTTTGATATATTACATGCCATATTTTAGCATTGAAAGTTCCAATGAACCATAATGGTTCCACGAAACCTAGTGCCTTTGAACAAATTTCGACTATCATTAATTTTACGTTATATTCATTCATGGCACATCCTTCCAAGTCGTTTGATCTATTACATGCCATATTTAACATTGAAAGTATCGAATGGACGATAATGGTTGCATTATACCACATACCATTGAACCAATTTCGACTATCATTAATTTTAGGATATATTCATTCATTACACATCATTCCAAGTTGTTTGATATATTACATGCCAAATCTGAACTTTGAAAGTTTCGCCTAAACCATACTGGTTCCATGAAACCACATACCATTGAACCTCTGTCCGACTATCATTTATTTTACGTTAATATTCAATCATGACATGTTATTTCAAGCTGTTTGATATAATAGATGTCATATGTTAGCATTGAAAGTTTCCAGTGGACCATAATGGTACTACTAAACCAAATACCCTTGAACCAGTTCTGACTGATATTTCCATCAAGGAAGACGATCACGTTTCTTCACTTAATTCACAAGCTTTTTCTCTGCTTTAGCTATGGAATGCCAAAGGGAGAATAGGAATTGGCAATGCGCAGGCCATTTATACATGGAATTGTATAGTGAAAAACATGGTCCCCTATACTATTTTTGACCTTTGAAGCGGAAGTAGTTCACCGATTTTTTCCACCAACAAACTCAGTCTTCCGATTTCCCTATGTTGTCGAATGGCGAAAACTGAAGTCGAAAATTCAGAAGCGTTCGAAAGCTAGAGCACCAACAGAGAGACAGACGGATGGACAGACACCGGAGTGATCCTATAAAGGTTCCGTGTTTTCATTCGGACGTACGGTACCCTAAAAACAAAGAGTCTGAGCCACACTGGGGTTATCACCTAGATTATTTGGTAGCATAGCAGAGCCAAACATTTCATAAATATACGTTTTGACTATATTCTTTGGGAATGTGTATATTTGGGAAACTGAGATAGTGATAATGCGATGACTGAACGTTCGTTTCCAAGAATTATTGATAATGAGCATAAAGTGATGTTTGCAGTGAGAGAACATTAATAAGGTAGCGTCTATTGATGAGGCAAAGGAGTCACGCGTGTCTCCCTTGAACTCCCTATCAAACGTCCAGACGACTGGCAATAATTTATGTGTCTTGAAAAAAAACAGAAAATGCTATACGGGCATTTGAAACATCTGAACTACGGGAGATTCGAATAGAGCAAGAGGGTATAAGAGCTTCTACGTCAAGGGCAAGAAAAACTTGAGTCTAAAGTACCTGGTGATGCTCCGCAGTGGTGAGGCAAGTCAAGAAGAGTTTAGATAAAATCCCGGTGTATCACCTAGACTTCCTGTTTTTCGTAGAATGGATAGTCCCTTTGCTCTGTGTTGTATTGATTGAGTTATTATTAACCAATTGGGAGTTATAATTTAATTTTTTGAGATTGTTCTATTGACCTACAAGAGTAATTTAACAAGGGTAAAATATCAATTCATTTAGAGCTCATTAAAGTAGAGCAACTTTTGTTTATTTTCGAAGTAAGCGAGTCTATTGATTCTGTCTCCTACCCTTTTATGAAGGAACTTGCCTTCAGCAGGGACAGTAAACTTCGAATTACGTCATAATAGCCAAACTTTCGATAACGATTTCAAACATTTTTTTTACCATTTTTGGAGAACAACGCTAGGGACTTTATGACCATCGAAGCTGATACACCCTGTAGATGAAGAAGAATGTTTGTTTGTGGGTGGGTTTGCTTCTTATACAAATCTACAGTTTTATTCCAATCTTGATGAAATTTTGCATACTTGATCTTCAAAGCATGTGGAAGATTACTGTTTACCTCAGAATTCGGAAAAATTATAATTATCGATAATAAATCGATATTCTTAATGATTGCTGGGCATATTAATAAGAAATATCGCATGACCAACAATGCAAGGCAAATTCTGTGCAACAATAGATATCAACAATGGTATCAACACACAATTCACAAACACTCTGCACGAACTAAAAATATATTTCTCATGACCAACAATGCAAAGCAAAGTTGTGCTTTATAAATAAGGTTCAATTTGTAACATTGCATAGATTTCAAGTTGCTCGGGCTTTTCTTAGAACTGATAGTTCTTAGAACTTTTCTTAGAACATTTTCTTAAAAATATTTAAAAATTAGCACCAACTGGAGATAATGGAGAATTAGCAGACTATTGAGAAACTGAGCAAGTGGTGAGCGAACAAGTAGTCATTGAAGTTTCCAGGCGACGCTCGACAATGCAAGCATATCAACAGAAGAAATGGCGACTGCTAAACAAAAGAAACTGATGATGGCCAAGTTTTAGCCAGAGTGTGAATTGCAAAAACAGATTACCAAGAAAGATTACGTGACAAAGGATTTATTTTGACAAGCTGTGTCATATGTAGAGAGGTCCATCAATTGGGAGCATATAAAAATGTTTCTAGATATTTCATTTTGAATTTTTACTGTGGTAATTCTAAGCTTTTTCATGTTTTCATTTTTACTTTATGTTTACATTCATATTCATATATTCCAAAATTTAATCAAAAAAGGAGTCCGAGCAAAGCCGTGGATGGTAGCACAGCAGATTCAAACATTTTCTACAAAAATACCAGATATATAAGGGTCGTACAAAGGAAAACAAAAATTATTTATTTTATCTACAAGGAATTTAAAAATACTCTCCAAATGCGTTAAGGCATTTATTCCACTGTGTAACAAGGCATGTAATTCTTTTATGGAAGAAGTCTTTCGGTTGCGCGTGGAACCATTCCAAAACCTCTTCCTTCAGATGTCCGACTGAAACCTGCAGCCTTTCAGATATTTCTTGAGATCCCCAAACACCTGAAAGTCACATGGGGATAAGTCAGTGCTGTAAGGTGGATGCTGCATTGCTTCCCAGTTGAACTTTTTGATGAAGTCTACCGTTGCTTTCGAGGTGTGAGGATGCGCGTTGTCGTGGAGAAGAAGCATTCTTTCTGTAAGAAGTCCAGAACGCTTGCATTTGATGTCCACACGCAATGTCTTCAATGTTTCCCCATCAACTGTGGTGCCTTTTTCAAGATAGTCCAGTAAGCACAAAGAAGCCCAAAAAACCGCGGGACTTCGATAGCCGGCTGATTTTAAATTACTGCACATAGTAATTTCTTTTAATAAAATAATGACACTTTTGATACCGTAATGAAAGTAATTCATACAATAAAAATTTCAGCTGCGGCATCAAGTTCTTGTTGCTCTGTTGCCGAATACATTACATGAGAATTAAAATTTGCCATCATTCCTGTAGTTGGTTCAAAGTCATTGCAACATTTGTTGTCTATTTGCAAAGATGTTTGGATCTGCAGAATAGCATCTAAAGTCCTTAAACATGTTCGATTCCTAAGTTTTGTTTTTACGATGTTCATTTTAGAAAAAATACGCTCGACTACAGCATTACTAATAGGAAGAGTTAATAGTCTAAGTGCAAATTTGCTAATATTTGAAAATGCTAATTCACCATCAGCTCGTTTGACTTCAAATGCAGCAGACCAAAACTTAACACTATTCCTTCCCCTCTGTGGGCACTACCTTGACGTGGTGGAGGGGCTTGAGTGCCTCAGTGATGCTAAGGGCTATGCTGGATCGGGTCACCCATGCCAGACAGGCCTTAGCAGAGAGGCCAGACTAAAAGTGTCCGGTCGGTTGTGGACCCTCCCAAAGGGACCGGTGCTCGCAATGCAGGCATGTTTTTGACTTGGCCTCCATTGCGACTAGTACGTCCACCTGCGTGTTTGCCGTGCGCAGCGAACCTGCTTCTGGGGAAAAGGGGATCCTGGTGGTTGAGGGAAGGCTTTCCGGAACAACACACCACTTTGGCACCTGCTTCTCGGAAGGATGGGTGGTCTGGATGAGCCCGTCCAGGTCAATCGGCTGGTCATCGCTCCTTGGAGCTTCGGCCATAGGGTTAGGCATTGCCTGTATCTTCCTCGTATCTCTGGTGCCGATGTGCATCCCCTTGTTGGGCTCGGTGGTGGGTGGAGAGCGAGGGAGATGAAAATTTTTTTATTAAATATGGGTAAAAATCACAAGCAAGTAAATCAAACAACAGAATGGACATGAGAAAAGATCTAACTTGAGACCGCCTAGAAATCCTAAGTTTCTAGAGATGAAATTAGAGAGTGGGGATTCACTTAAAACTATCTCCCCTTTTTTGATTGCGAAGACCTGAAACGGCTTGTAGGAGACACAAAGAATACCAAGAGACTAACCAATGGTCATCTTCTGGTTGAGGTCTCTAAGGATAGACAAGCCTCTATTCTTCTATCCTTAAAAAAGTTCGCGGGGAAAGCGGTTTCGGTCTTCCCTCATGCAACCTTGAATTTCAAAAAGGGAGTTTTTACATGCCAAGATCTGGAAGGAATGGAGGACGGAGAAATCCTGGCCGAGTTGGACGATCAATTAGTTGTGGACGTTCGTAGGATCGTTCCAAGGAGGAGTGGAGTTCCCCAGCCCAAAAATTCTTTTATTGTTACGTTCGAAGGAACAGTACTACCAGATACTATATATATCGGGTATATTATTTGTAGAGTGAGACCATTTATCCCCAACCCTCTAAGATGTTTTAACTGTCAGAAGTTTGGCCACACGAGAATTAACTGTCGCTCGGATGCAGTTTGTTGTAAATGTGGCATGCCTGGACATGAAATGGAATCCTGTTTGAATAAATGTTACTGCTGCAATTGTAAGGGCACCCACTCTGCCCTCTCAAGAGAGTGTCCTAAGTGGCGGAAGGAAAAGAAGATTCAAGAGGTTCGTATCCTCAAGGGTCTGTCTTTTCCGGAAGCACGTAGGGAAATTGAAATGAGGGAAACCAAAAGTTTTGCATCAGTGGTTAAAAATTGTATTTCTGTGCAGTCTGTAGGAGTAATGACAGATTTAAGTTTTGCAGATCTTTCGTGTGGATCTACCTCCAGCATTCCATCTGCCACCACCAACCAGAAAGCGGGTTCGCCTCCAAGAACCACTTCCAAATCTTTGGAAAGAGAAGATGGTAAGAAACGTCCGTCAGAAGGGGCATCTTCCTCTGACACTTCTAAGAAGCGCGTTGTAGAAACTATACCAACTTCCCCAATATTGGGAGGAAATTCAGATTTTGCTCTAAATTTACAGCAAACGCATGAAGATGGTCCAGATGATGCCATAGAATGGATATCCCGGATGAGGAACAACGGGAACTATCCACTTCTGTGGAATGATCAATATATAATTGTAAGCTATGACGACAATACTACAATGGAATATCAGGGGATTATATTCACGATTAGAGGACCTGAAATTATTAATGAAGAAACAGCAGTTTTTCTGTATGGCAATACAAGAAACCTTTTTGACCTCGCAAGAAAATCTGTTTATCCGCGGATATCATCTAGTTAGGAAGGATGCTGAATCTGGAGATAGAGCATGTGGTGGAGTGATACATGCTCTGTACCATTTACGAATACTCTGTACCATTTACGAATGCTCTGTACCATTTACGAATATTCCTTTGGCCACACAATTACAGGCCGTTGCCGTTAGAATAAATATC
>JAHWFO010004801.1:17370-65860 GCA_023313115.1 Rhysida immarginata | reverse complement strand
GCTTCCACATCCATTTATAATCTTAGGTGATTTCAATAGTCACAATCCTTTATGGGGTTCAGTATATTTATCCCCACGAGGTGACATGATAGAAAAAGTTTTGCAGACGTCTAAGATTAATTTATTTAATGATGGGTCTCCTACTTACATACATATGGCTAATGGAACGTTGTCGTGCATTGATTTAACCTTATCATTCCCTTCTTTATCAATAAATTTTAAATGGACTGTGTAACGACCTTTGGGGAAGTGATCATTTTCCCATTTTCCTTGATAAACTTTCCCCTGTTCCGTTAAATGGTCATACATCTAGATGGAAATACAAAACTGCAGATTGGTTAAAATATCAGTCTCATTTCCAGGATCTAACATTATCTGAAACAGAAACAATCGATTCCACAGTAGATAAATTTACAAGCCATATTTTAAATGCAGCGGATGAATCCATTCCAAAGACAACTAGGATATTCCACAAAGTCTCTGTTCCATGGTGGAATGAAGAATGTGCTAAAGCAGTGAAGGACCGTAAAAGAGCCTTACGGAATTTAATGCTAGTCCTACCCAGGAAAACCTTATTAAATACAAACGACTACGTGCCATATGCAGACTTGTCATCAGGGATAGTAAAAGGTTATCTTGGCGTCAGTTTGTAACGACCTTTAATAAAAACACATCTATCACGGATATTTGGAATAAAATAAGAATTTTATCCCGGAAGTATGTAAAGGCACCTGCCCCTGTTTTGCATTTCAATGGTATAGAAATATTTGATACTACCAAGACATCTAATATATTAGGATCATCATTCGCCACTGTTTCGGCAACTTATAATTATACTACCAAATTTCAATCTCAGAAGACTAAAGAAGAGAAAGCCCCATTAAACTTTCAAAATCATACACCCGAAAGTTATAACTTACCCTTTTGTATATGGGAATTAAATCATGCACTTCAACAATCAAAAGACACGGCACCTGGACCCGATAACATTGCTTACATCATGATAAAGAAGCTACCACATTCAGGTTTATGTTTTTTATTAAGCATAGTTAATAAGATTTGGGATTCTTCTACTTACCCAGATTCCTGGAAAGAAGCCACTGTTATTCCATTACCAAAACCGGGAAGAGACCCTAAACACCCGAGTAATTATCGCCCTATAGCACTCACTAGTTGTTTAAGTAAACTGATGGAACGCATGGTATACAACCGCTTAATGTGGCATTTGGAAAGCCATGATCTTATATCCAACTTTCAATGTGGTTTTCGTAGAGGTCGATCTACCTACGATCACTTAGTCAAACTTGAAAATGAGATAAGGATGGCTCAATTATATAAACAACATTTAGTGGCTGTCTTCTTTGACATCGAAAAGGCATATGATTCTGCATGGCGATACGGTATTCTTAAGCAACTATATGCTTTTGGACTCCAAGGTAATTGCCACTATTTATTAGAAGTTTCCTTAGCAATCGTGTATTCAGAGTTCGGGTTGGGTCAGTTGTTTCACAATCCTACACACAGGAAAATGGCGTGCCACAGGGTAGCGTACTTAGTCCACTTTTGTTTCTTATTGCAATCAATGATGTTTCCGCACGAATTCCGCCGTCAGTAGTACATTCCATCTTTGTCGATGATCTGGCCATTTATTGCAGAGGTTATGCCATCAACTCAGTGGAACGAAGACTGCAATTAGCAATTAATAATATTAAATAGTAGTGTGAAACGACGGGCTTTCGCCTTTCACCAGTGAAAAGTGTAGTAATCCACTTTTGTTGAATACGGGGATTACATTCTGACCCGTGTTTAATGCTTGATAATGTTACGCTTCCTGTTATGGAAAGTAATAAGTTTTTAGGCTTGATATTTGACAAGAAATTAAATTGGAATTGCCATATTAAATTATTGAAGAAGAAGTGCAACCAGGCTATGAATTTATTAAGAACTCTATCCCGTACTCGTTGGGGAGCTGATAGAGATACTGTTATGCTATTGTACCGCTCGTTGATAAGATCCAAAATGGATTACGGATGTTTCGTTTTCTCTACAGCTTCTAAAAGCACTCTGAAATCTCTTGATGTTATACACCATATGGGCATTAAAATAGCTTCAGGTGCGTTTCGAACTAGCCCAATAGAAAGTCTATATGTGGAAACTAACGAACCCCCCTTAACTATAAGACGCTCGAAACTTTTTCTACGATATGCCACTCGTATATACAGCCAATCTAGGCATCCGGTACACAATATTTTGTTTGAATCTGAAGCATTAGATATATTTATAAATAAACCACGATTAGCACCGAGCGTAGGTTTCCGCTTAAAAGTTTTATTGCAAAAACTTAATGTCACCCTCCCAGATATGAACATGAAGAAAATAAGTATTATACCTCCATGGCAAATATCCCCTCCAGAGTACCATGAAATCTTCCCTGGAAAGAAAGCACAACTTCTTCGGGAGGAAGTAAGAGCAACCTTCTATAATTTGCTTGATAGTTTCTTGGATACTACCCATATTTACACAGATGGATCTAAAACTCAAGAAGGAGTGGGATGTGCTTTTCGATGTGAAGAAGAACTAAAATCTTTTCGATTACCGAACCACTTCTCGGTATTTACAGCTGAATTGGTTGCTATAAAGAAAGCATTAGAATACGCAGTATCTAAAGAATTCAAACACATAATCATTTTTACGGATTCTAAGAGTGCCATACAAGCCGTATATCAGTTTGCACCACGCTGTCCTATACTCCAAGAAATACATGAGATTTTATATAAAATACAGTTACACGAGACAGGGATATCTTTTGGTTGGGTACCAAGCCATATGGGAATTTCGGGAAATGAGATAGTAGATAAAGCAGCCAGAGATGCAATACATGTAAATAATATATCGGAGATTCAATCGTTACCAGAACATGTTTATCCTCTTATATGGAGGAAATTATTAAGTATCTGGCAAGAGAGGTGGAACGATCTTCCATACAACAAACTTCGGGAGATCAAGCCTAAAATTGGGGTCTGGATGACAGCATCATGCGCTAATAGGCGTGAGGAAGTGGTAGTGTGTCGTCTTAGGATTGGACATTGTAGGTTAACTCACAAATATTTATTGAATCGTGAGAGGGTGCCACAATGTTCTTGTGGGGATATCTGGACAGTAAAGCATATATTAATTGACTGTAATATATACACTTCACTGAGGAATTGCCTGCAACTTCCGGCCAGAATAACGGATGTTCTGGGAGATAATATGTATATTATAAAAAGAGTCTTAAAATAATCCACTTATACAAATTCATATAGTAGACAGATAATCTTGAGCTAGAAGATTTTAACTTGAAAATATCTAAAATAGAAATTTTAACTTTTTACTTTTTATCAATTTTATTAGCACAAATCATCTTTTTAACTATATTGTAAATATTGGGTTATTGTTTTTATTTGGGTGGTAGTATTTTAGTTGTTTATTAATTCGTGCATTGTTGGTGTATGGTATTGATGGAAAATGATTTGGGATGAGCATATGTTAAGTTTTAGTTTTCCTTTAACCTGGTGTTGGGCGCAAATGACCGTGTAGTTGACGCGCCCGTAAAACTTAAACCAACCAACCAAT
Organism: Rhysida immarginata; assembly: GCA_023313115.1. Taxonomy (NCBI): domain Eukaryota; kingdom Metazoa; phylum Arthropoda; class Chilopoda; order Scolopendromorpha; family Scolopendridae; genus Rhysida; species Rhysida immarginata. The sequence goes on along the minus strand of JAHWFO010004801.1, from coordinate 62,245 downwards.
TAATACTATTCCTTTCAACAGTTTCTCTAAAAACATCAGACCAGTTATTGATCGCCATTCATTCTCCATGGTGTGTTTGTCTAAATCGTTAATGGGAACCAAACTAAGGGGCAAGTCTTCATATTTCACGTTGTTGCACTGATTTAGGAAATAAGGAGGCGCTAGATATTTTAACTTTTCTAACAACCAACATTTTTCAGATTTAGTACTTAAATGAAACCAATGGTAAGTCTCTCGTATTAAAAATTCCATTGCTGCAGGGAGTTCCTCTGAAGCTATTTCACAGCAAAAATGAATGGAATGGCAGATGCACTTGACCAAAATAATATCGGGATTATTTTGCTTTAACATAGTATAAAGAGAATTATTCTGACAACACGTATTGCTTGCCCCATCGACCCCTAATCCAATCATGTTATTTGAATTCAACTTTGCCTTTGCCACAAATTCTGATAGGCAAGCATACAATTATCGATGGGTGGTTTTAACTACAGTTATTAAACCTAAAAAAGTTGTTATTACATTTTTTCGAACGTGACTGTAATAACGTATACAACAGTACATGTATTTAGTGGTTGCAACATCAGTTGATTCATCAATAATCAAGGAATAGTATTCATTACCAATATCTTGAATCAATGACTTAAACATTTCTGGCGCAATGGCATGTACAATCAGTGAATTAGATTTGGTTCTGTGAAGCCTAAGTGCTGATGTTTGTGATGAATGCTTACTGTCCTTAATCTTGAAATTGCTTGCTATTATTTGACCAATATGGTCGATGTTTCTGATTGCTGAATGGCATGCCACATTGACAGCAAGAATACTTTCAGCTCGTTTCATACTGGTATTCTCATCAATTACAACAACACCTGTAACACAATAAATAGAATGATTTTTTAAAAAAATACTAGAGTTATTATTAGTTAGACATAACCAAGTTTGGGTCTAATATTACTTCAAATGGAGAAGGAGAGAGACGAGTTTTGATATCTTACTTGAGTTTAAGGTATTTAGGTTGGAATCGGGTGGTGATAATTTTGCTATATTATTACGGTGTTTTACTGTTTGAGAATGATTTCTTAAATCATTCTTATGTGCACGGAGTCCAGTCTTACAAACAATACAATAAGCTTCACGATCACTGCTGTCAGGACCTATCATTAGTTGGGCATTTCAGATTAACACAATTAAAAAAATTCGTTACAAATTATATAAATATACAAACTGTATTTTTTGTTAGCCAGCCTTTGAACGTTGATTCCTTCTCCCAAGACGCTCTATATTGTTTAGAATATTTCGCCCATTTCCCCATGTTTGTAGTTTACGCTAGTCTGATTTCAGTCCGGTGAATTCAATAAACTTTCAATAAAAAAATAATTACGTGCAAGTTTTTAAGCTATCGAAATGAAAAACAAATTTAATTGAGAGAGAAGATAAAACTAAAAACTGTGAAAGCTATTTACAATTTTGAAGTCTTCAAAATATTTACGCCCGGTATGTGCTGCTGGCTGGAGTCCTTATGATAAGCACCCTCTTATTCAGTACTGCTCTTATTTATTTGTAGTGGTGTGCGATCCATCGAAAACCATCGATGGTTTTGTTCGTTGATCAATCGAAATTTCGATGGTTATCAACCATCGAACGATTTTTACAAAACATCGATTGCCAGCGATGGTGCTTTACAAACCATCGATGGAAATTTCGATTGTACTTCGATGGTAAATGGTTGGTTAAGTCAAATCACCAGCCATTAACTTTGTGAATAATGGCCTCAAGTCTAAACCTGCAAGTGATCAAACAACAGGTGACAATGTAACTGCCAATGATAGTAATGATTTGTGGTCAAAGAGAACTGTAGCGTTAGCTAGGAAAACTGCTTCGTCTCACAACATTACTAGCAGCAATGGCTTACACGCAAGTTTGACATTTTACCTTGAGTCGTCACTGACTCCTCATAATAATAATCCACTGCATGCTTGGAAGATGGTGGACGGAAATAATATTAAATTTAGAATGATGGCCCAAAGATTTTTAACGCCACTAGCAACTTCTGTGCCTGCAGAAAGACTTTTTACAAAAACAGGTTGCACCTTTGGAAAAAAGAAAGGACCATGTTCAGTCCAAAGCAATTGGAGAAATTGTTGATTTTACAATCGATGCCATTGAATGTCTTGCATAAATTTTGTTAAACCCAACTTTTACATTTGTCAAATTATCAGCAATAAAATATTTGTTGTAGTCTAAGCTTTATCTATGTGATTTTATGCTATTTTAATGAGATAAAAAAATTAAAAGAACCATCGATGGTAGTGTTGGGCATTATTGAAAAAAAAACAACCGATATTTCGGTAATCTATTTTCATTAAAGCGATATCGATATTTTCCATTCTAATTAGTTTTCAAGTAAAATACATAACAAAGGCGTCAGAATGAATGCAAAACATTTCAATTTTAATGAATTAAAACAAATAAGGAAAACGAGGTAAATTACATTGAATAATAGTTATTTTTATTGCCACAAATTATCGGGAATATTTGCTAAAAATACAGTCATTGCCATGTTTTCTGGTTTAACTCTATTCCTTTTTTCTGTGATTATTTGGCCAGTCTTTGAAAAAAGCCGCTCACACGGAACTGAAGTTCCCACAACACATAAATATTTTTCTGCTATCTGAAATAAATCAGGAAATACTTCTCTGTATCTTTTCCAGATCTCCTTGGGTTCTGTTCATCTACTTACATTTAAATGAATTTTGTCGCTGGATCATTGTAGTCAATGGCAGACACATAGTTGAATTAGTTTTGTTGCTGCATTCATTTTCTGTAGTTTTTCTTCCAATACTCACGCTTACTGATGGCTGGGAAGAGTTGGAGTTACTTAATAGTTCGTCTAAGTTCCTAATTGAAGTTTGCAAAGAAATATGTAAACACTTCTTAACTGATATTTTTAAATCAAGTATTTAATTATTTAACTTATTTAAATTGTTGTTTAAAATTATTTTAAATTTTACCTGTTAGTTTCAGCACCTACAATCTGAGATGGAATTGTACTCGAAGCATTTGTATTACCAAAATGTTTTTTTCTCCAGCTGCGTGATGAGATGAACTAGAAAATTTAGAGCATCTACTAAGATGATGGTATAAATTCGATGTATTCCCTGTTGTTTTCACAGTGGCTTTGCAGTAGTTGCAAACACTTTCAGTTTTGCTTTTCTTGGTGAAATGTTGCCAAACAGCGCTGCAATTGCGACCTCCTACTCGGACTGGACCCATAACCAGTTTCAGCTGTTTGGACTGACAACTGACTAGTCTCGAAGTTGGACCTAAAATAAATCCCCAATCCCCAAGTTACGGACGAGGAGGCAAAAATTATTGAACAAGCCTCGTAATACTACTACTACTAATAATAATAATATTGTTATAATTTGAGGAACAGACTTAACTTAACTGAATATTGCTTCACAATATGGACGCTTCAAAATCGACTGAAGCCTTTAAAATCGTCTGAAGATAGCACTCGACAATCGAACAGTGCAGGTAAAACGAAACGAGTGGTCCGAAAGCAACGCTTTCACTGCCATACTCGTCCAGAAAGTAATCACGGGAAGTGCACTGAACTAGGCAAGAAGCCAGATGAAACCTAGTTAAGTCATCCAGAGGATAAGATGGAGTCCTTTCCTATCAGGACGATAGTGTTGATTGTTGATTGACGAGGGACAAGGGACACGAGAAGCTAGGAGATCCAATATTCGGGAAGATAGCACAATCGACAATCGACAATCCCTGCACTCTTCAACTTTTTCATCCATGACTTCCCAACATTTACAAAATGCAAGCTGTATCTGTTCGCTGACGACGCGTTCATCATGACCACTGCTCGCGTTTCCGCTCATGTCATATCTCGATTGCAGAATGCCTTACATAAGTGCGAGAAATGGTTTGCTAAGTGGAGACTGAATCTAAATGTTGACAAATGCAAGGCAATGTTCATTACAAAGAAACTTCGGAAACCCCCGAGTCCTCTCTTTCTTTCTGGTAGAGAGCTCGAATGGGTAAAATATTACAAATACTTCGGAGTGGTGATAGATGCCAAGCTAAATTGGGGCGAACATGTCTCCTACGCCATCAACAAGGCAAAGAAGGCAAAGTTCAGTCTGGTAGCTCTTCTGGGGCGGAACAGCGCGCTTGGATTGGACTGCAAACTGTTGCTGTATGGGACGGTAATCCGAACCATCTTGCTTTATGGTATGCCCGCATGGGCTACAATATGTAAGTCCAGATGGAAGGATCTCCAAACTTTCCAAAACGTTAACTTGAGGACCATTGCTCAACTTGACAGGAGAGTTGCAACAAATACTTCTATTGCCGACGATTTTAGGATACCTCCCATTAGGAATCACGTCCAGGAATTGATGAAAAAGTCCCATCCCAATCCTCTGGTTGCAGATATTCTTGAGCACCCGCTTACCTTCAGAAGCCTTCTTAGACATCGCAGGCTGCGTCACCTCCTGGACATCAATTTCGACGACATCCAAAAGGCGATATTTCCCGAATATTGGATCTCCTAGCTACTCGTGTCCCTTGTCCCTCGTCAATCAACAATCAACACTATCGTCCTGATAGGAAAGGACTCCATCTTATCCTCTGGATGACTTAACTAGGTTTCATCTGGCTTCTCGCCTAATTCAGTGTACTTCCCGTGGTTACTTTCTGGACGAGTATGGCAGTGAAAGCGTTGCTTTCGGACCACTCGTTTCGTTTTACCTGCACTGTTCGATTGTCGGGAAGATAGCACTTGAGCTAGATGGCTTTAATAGACTCGTGAAAACCACCGTTTCCCAGTTCAAGCAATTCTACTGGTTCATAATTGGTAGTCACTACCTAGTTGATAGTTGATCGGATGGAAATGGCATCCAATGGTATTGACTTTTAAATATCTTATATATGATACTATGACACACGAATAGGATTAATCGAGTTGAAAACTATTTCAAATTATGAAAAAAAAATATCGTTATTCTGTATGTCACTATCGATATTTCAAACACACGATGATCTTTTAAACATCGCCCGGAATAATATCGATTATCGGAGATATATCGCCCAACACTAATCGATGGTATTCCTGAACCCATCGATTGTGTTTCGATGATGGTTCACACCATCGATGGTGGTTTTTAACCATCGCACACAAATCGACAATCGCACAGTGAAGTGTACATTTGTTAGGATGGGACGAAAGCAGCGGTTCACAAAGCTCATCCAACCAGAATAAACTCCAAATGAAATACACTGAGGTAGTCAAGAAGCCTAACCAACCCAAGCGGTCTTCCATATTATACAAAAAAGAAAATAAGATTCACGATTGTCAGAAACAAAATACAAACGAAATAAAAAACACAAGGAGAATAAAGATTATCACATCTTCCAGTAGTCCGGGAAAGAGACGTTGCTAATATCTTCAAAATTAACGTCAAGAACGTGCCTCGGTTTACGATACGACAATCGACAATCGAACAGTGCAGGGAAAACGAGACGAGTGGTCCGAAAGCAACGCTTTCACTGCCATACTCATCCAAGAATTAACCAGGGGAAGTACACTGAATTAGGCAAGAAGCCAGATGAAACCTAGTTAAGTCATCCAGAGGATAAGATGGGGTCCTTTGCTATAAGGACGATAGAGTTGATTGTTGATTGACGAGGGGCACGAGGAGCTATGAGATCCAGTATCCGGGAAAGATGGTTTTTTTGGATGTCGTCGAAATTGATGTCCAGGACGTGTCGAGGCCTGCGATGCCTGAGGAAACTTCTAAACGCGAGTGGGTGTTCCAGAATATCTGCAACCAGAGGATTTGGATGGTCCTTGATCTTCGGAAGCAACTTCTTCAGCGACTCCTGTACATAGGTACCAATTGGAGGTAAATGGAAATCTTCAGCAATAGAAATATTTGTTGCGACTCTCCTGTCAAGTTGGCGATAGACCTCAGGGTAACGTTTTGGAAAGTTTGGAGATCCTTCCATCTGGATTTGCATATTGTAGCCCAGACAGGCATACCATAAAGAAGAATGACTCGTATAACCATCTTGTAAAGCAAAAGTTTGGTATCCACTCCAAGGGCGCTGTTTCGTCCCAGAAGGGCAACTAGACTGGACTTCGCCTTCTTGGCTCTATTTATCGCATAGGAGACGTGGTCTCCCCAATTTATCCTGGCATCGATCACCACACCGAGGTATTTATAATTTTTTACCCACTCGAGCTCTTTACCAGAAAGGAAGAGGGGGCTCGGGGGTTTTCGAAGTTTCTTCGTAATGAACATCGCCTTGCACTTGACGACGTTTAAGTCGAGTCTCCGCTTTGCACACCATTTCTCGGACAGATGTAAGGCCTTTTGTAACCGTGATATGACGTGAGCGGGATTTCGGTCAATAGTCATGATGGCCACGTTGTCAGCGAACAGATATAGCTTGCAATTAGGAAAAGTTGGGAAGTCATGGATAAAAATGTTGAACAGTGCAGGGCCCAGGACAGAACCCTGGGGAACACCAGCATTGACGTCACAAGGGTTAGACATGGAGCAGCCAACCTTGACACGAAATGTCCTATTTGACAGAAAGGAACTAATCAAGGTAATGAGTTCGTCCGAAAAACCACAACTAATCTGATCGGAACTAATCTTGTATATGATGCCGTTGTGCCAAACCTGATCAAAAGCTTTACGGGCATCCAAAAAGACAAGACCACTATACTTGGCACAGTTAAGAGAAGTGTTTAGATCTGCAACAAGACGCCAAATCTGAAGTTGGCAGGAGTGACCTGGGCGAAAGCCAAATTGCTCATCACGAACGAGATTGTTTGCTACACAGAATTCGTCAAACCTCTTCAGAATGATGCGTTCGAAAACTTTTGACAGCACAGGCAGCAAGCTTATGGGTCTGTAGCTGACAGCAAGAACAGGGTTTAGACCAGGCTTTTGTATGGTAACTATGACGGACTCTTTCCACTGGTCAGGGAAGTAACCACGTTTCCAGCAGTCATTCATGGCTTTGGTAATAATCGATATAATATTAGAAGGCAAGTTCTTGAGAGCACTGTTAGTGATGGGATCAGTACCTGCTGCTTTCTTGGTTTTAAGTCGCTTGATGACGTCGGAGATTTCTTGGGCACTAATGACTTCCTCAGAGGTGGGAACACGATGAATGTACTGGTAAGCGATACACCCATCGTTAACTATCTGAGTATTTTGGAGGCTGTCCAAGTTTGTCTCACCAGGCATGGTAAATTGACTTTTCAGGGAATCAGCGATCAATTGAGCCTTATCCCCGTCGCTGGTGAAAACGTTGCCATTGTCTGCAAGCAGTGGCGGCAGTTGGACTGGTCTGTTACCCTTTAAGGCTCTGACAGTTCCCCAGAGCGAATTGTCCTCGACGGTCAAGGACTTCAGTTTATCGTTCCACCTTTGATTTCGTAGTTCTTTAACCTCCTCCTGCACATTGCGAGAAGGCCGGTTGTACTTGGGGGTCTAGGCTGAGCTCATCGACAAGCAGTCGACTGTCGACAAGTGTCGATGGTCACGTGGTTAATGACGCATTTGTCGATTCGAGCTAGCATGAACACGACTTGTCTACAGTGTCTACAGAGTCTACAGTGTACACTTGTCTACTTGTCTACAGAGTCTACAGTGTACAGACTCTACACCGTCTATTTTCGAGTGTAGACTTTGACCATCGACAACTGCCTACAATTCTGTCATTCTTGTCTACAATTCAAGAGCAGTCGACTATGCACTTGGCGATCGTTATTTCAGAATTTCGCAACAGATTTCTTATTAAAATCTTTTTTTACTTCGTTTCCGGCCTGCAGGCTAAATACACACAGCTCAAGAATACTTATTTTCTAAAAATATTAACAAAAACTTGTTTAAAAATATTTACATACATGAAGTACTCTCTTGTGCTACGAAACTTGAACTGTGAAAATAATAATATAGTGTGTCTACAGTTATGTGTTTATGTATGTATTTATGTGTATACATGGATAAATGTTTAAAATTATGTGTAAATGTCTGTATATCAGTGTATATCATCTAGCCATACGTGTGTAAATTTATGTATAAATGTGTAATATGCCACTTATCGACGGTTAGATTTTGTCGAGATCGACAGCTTGTCGATGAGTTCAGCCTAGACCCCCTGGTCTTGAAGAAGGGAAGTCGCTTACGCTGCCATAATCTTCTGTAAGAGTTCCTTTCGAGAATAAGACGCCTGATATAAGGAGGCAGGTCGAGGTGTTCAGGACGCTTACGATCGATAGTAGAGGTACTGGAAGTAGTGGCATCGTTGACAACACGGGTGATAGCATTAATATTACTATTGATATCCTCCTTATCAATAACCTCTTTGTAAGGAATGCTATTTTCTCTAAGAATATCCCTAAAGAGCTTCCAGTCCTGTTTAGAGCGGAGCACAATCTTCATATCGATGTTTAAACCCTCAAAAATAAGCATCACTGGACGGTGGTCAGAGGATAAGTCGTGAACTGTGAACATATTATAGGGCTTGAGGAAACCTTTAAAAACTGCAATATCCAGCACGTCGCTAACAGGAGAGTGGTCGCAGTAGTATGTGTCATCAACGGGGGACCAGCAACGAAGGTGTCAATCTCGTTTAACGTGTATCCATATAATATATTGCCATTTTGATTGGGGCATTTGGAGTTCCACGCGTGGTGCTTGGCATTCAAGTCGCCCCCAATAACAACCGGAATGGGCCCAGACAGCAGCTCGTCAAGTTCGCACGGATCAAGCTTGTGCTTAGATGGGTTATATAAACAGATAAACTTGATTTCACCTGCGTCCACATCGTTTATAATCACGGAGACTGCTTCCATTCCCACAAAGTCTAGAGTGACAGACTCACGATGATCAATGCCGTCCTTTACAATTATCGCTGCTCCACCAAAAGCGTGGCTGGAATTATTACCCAGTGGCCGATCCTTGAGATAAACACTATATCCAGGTAAGGTTAAGACTTGAGTAGATTTCAGGTGCGTCTCACACACGAAGGCGACATCGACATTCCAATTTGTAAGGAAATTGTAAAACTCGATGCGCTTGCGAGTGATTTCCCTCGCATTCCAAATATTGCAACGGAGTTTCCCTTGATTAACGATCTTGTATGGGTGTCTGTCCATGGTCATTTGCTAGATTCGTGAGAGGCAGTCTGTGGCACTGTTTTTCCACTTTCCTTGTAGTGATTTAGCAAATTTCCTAGAAACTTGTAGATTTTTTCAGCCTGATTGCTTTTTCTGGAAAATAGTTTGCTTTCCTGAGGTCTTTGCAAAAATCTTCCAGTTCGTATGTTGTATCAACATTTCGGACAACGTATTTGAGCGTTTTTTCTGATTTAAGTTTGATGATGCTGGATCTTCAGCACATCGTTGCTTTTCACTCCGGACACAAGAATTTTATGACTTTCCTCGTCATGACACTTGATCTTTATGGTGTCCTTTCGACCTGTGTCGGCGGTAATTTTGTCAAGAGGTACGTGCTTTTTGATCACCTCTCAAATTTACTTTATTGGCTTCCCATGGTAACGAACGATGATTGGTGGGATGTATACTGCTCCCTTTTCACGGGTGACATTAATATGAGAAGAACTGTGCTTGGCTTTGTTAGCACGAAGGGCTACAGAGGCACTAGCGCTGACATCAAAAGTGGATTTAATATTGTCGATTCTGACACCTCCTTTGTTCCTCTTATTCTGTGCAGTCCGCCAGTTATCTCCATCCATGTCAGCAGAGTCATTATCAAGCCTCCTCTTTGTGCTTGTTCCTGATGAGAAGTTACTGTCGCTGACCGCGCCCAGACCTGCAGGACCTTCTTTACAATCGTATGAAGGAATAGCGTTATCCACTAACATGGGCGAAACAGACGTAATGGTAGAGCCCATAAATTCCTTGATAGCATTGCTAAGGTTGGCAATGCCGTTGGTAGTTTCCAGATTTGCACGCTTTACATCTTCCTTACAACTAACAATGTTTGTATTTACACAGCTAATATCCTTAGACAGCGCTTCCACCCTTGATTCTAACTCTAGATATTTACTGTTCAGTTCAGTACATAATGCCTCAAGTTGTCTGTTAATGATAATGTCAAATGACAGAAATCTCGGATTCTTACACGCATCTTTGTAGGCCAGTTCACAAGGTAACACTTTACCATCAACATACTTAACAGTACATGAAGGAGATTTTGACGCGGCGCCTGATGTCATCATGAAGCAGGTGTGGTGCTGGGTTTTGCCGTCCTTAGAAGGACGCACCTACGCACCTTTAATTTAATCCCTTACTAAATTTATTTTTCAGGAATAAGACTCAAAAAACCAAGATAAAAAACAAGCCCAAAAGAGCCCAAAAAAGCCACGACCCGCCAAAATAATCCCAAACCGCGAAGTCAAAATTTTACAAGCCAATTGTTATTAAAAGAAGCCCAATTTGCGGTTTATAGCCCAATCTGGCAACACTGGGCTCAACGGCTTTAAGATCTAAAAAGATTTTCAGGTGGCATAATGCTGCACCCAACGTAAAAAGCTAAACACCTCAAACGAGGTAACATGAACTTGGCCCACAGCTTTCGCTGGTCAGAAGTTAACTTCTGACACCTACCCGGTTTGGCCACCCAGGTAAGCAAATCAAGCCCATGTGACAGCTTTAGGAGAAAGCATTTCCCAATTATACTCTATCCAATCCAAGTTTGCGAGGGATATAAACAAAAGCACGTGTTGAAGTCAGATTCTGTTGACTAATTGAGCCTTGCAACTTCCGTGTTCCAGTGAAATATAGTTCACAAAAGGAAAAGGGAAAACTGACTGAAAACCGTAACAATCCAGTTCTGCTGATACTAGGGACACACGTACGGTCGCCACAATCAATTGCGTGATATTTACAGGTTCCTAGGAAATTTGCTAAATCAGTATAAGGAAAGTGGAAAAGCAGTGCCACATATTGCCTCTCACGAATCTAACAAATGATTATGGACAGATACCCATACAAGATCGTAAATCAAGGGAAACTCCGTTGCAATATTTGGAATGCAAGGGGAATCGCTCGCAAGCGCATCAAGTTCTATAATTACCTTACAAATTGGAATGTCGATGTCGCCTTCGTGTGCGAGACGCACCTGAAATCTACTCAAGTCTTCACCATGCCTGGATATCGTGTTTATCGCAAGGATCGGTAATAATGCCAGCCACGCTTTTGGTGGAGCTGCGATCATTGTTAAGGACGGCAATAATCATCGTGAGTCTGTCACTCCAGACTTTGTGGGAATGGCAGCATTCTCCGTGATTATAAACGATGTGGACGCAGGCGAAATCGACAATCGAACAGCGTAGTGAAAAGAAAGATGCGAGTGGTCCAGGAGCCAAGCTCACTTTGCACGCTCGCCCAAAGAGTAAACCAGAGGAGGTACACTGAACTGGGAGAGACGCCTGATGAACCTCTTTAGTCCTCCAGAGAATAAGTCCCAAGAAGGGACGAGAGTCAGATTGTAGATTGACGAATAAAGTCCCCAAAATCCAGCAGGATCTAAAAGATCTAATAGTTGGGGAAGACGGCCTTGTTAACGTCATCAAAGCAGACATCCAGGACATGGCGGGGTCTTCGAAACCTGAGGGGACCCATAACAACGAGTGGGTGGTCCAGGATACCAGAAACCAGAGTGTTTTCATGATTCTCCATCTTGGGTAGCATATTCTTCATAGGAGTCTAAACAAAGGTGCTTATGTGGGTCATCCCCAAATCCTCATAGATAGAGTGGTTGTTGGCATATCTTCTGTCAAGTTGGGCAATGGACCGGAGAGCAACATTTTGGAAGGTCTGGAGATCCTTCCACCTAGATTTCCACCTAAGCAGGCATTCCATGAAGTAAAATAGTACGAATCACAACCTTGTATATCAAGAGTTTGTTATCTACACCAAGAGCGCTGTTTCACCCCAGAAGTGCAATCAAACTGAACCTCGCTTTCTTTGCTTTGTTGAGCGCGTATTGGACTTGGTCGTTCCAATTTAGTTTGGAGTCGATCATGACACCAAGATATTTGTAGCTTTTTACCCACTCAAGTTTCTAGTCAAATAAGAAGAGGGGCTTTGGAGGGTTTTTGCATTTGCGAGTGATAAACATGACCTTGCACTTTTTGACATTCAGCTTTAATCGCCACTTAGTGAACCAGCTCTCCCACTGATGTAAAGCTTTTTGAAGTCGAGTGATGACATGTGCTGGATTTCGTGCCCAGGTCATGATGGACCCGTCGTCAGCAAATAAATAAAGATTACACTTTGCAAACTTGGGAAAGTCATGGATAAAGAAGTTGAATAAGGCTGGCCCCAAGACAGAGCCTTGGGGTACACCAGCATTAACATCGCAGGGTTCAGACAAGCAGTCCCCAACCTTAACACGAAAATTCCTCTTTGACAGGAAGGAGCGAACCAGAGCAATTAGATCGTCAGGGAACCCGTATGTAATCATTTTGTAAATGAGCCCATCATGTCGGACTTGGTCAAATGCCTTTTGGACATCGAGGAAAACGAGACCACCAAACATAGAGAGGTTGAGAGGACCGTTTAAATCAGCAACGAGCCTCCATAACTGAAGCTGACAAGAGTGGCCTGGACGGAAGCCAAATTGCTCACTACGAATGAGGTTGTTTGCCTCGCAGAACTCGTTGAACCTCTTGAGTATAGTGCGCTCAAAGACCTTGGAAAGCATGGGCAACAAGCTAATGGGCCTATAACTTGTGGGAGAGCAGGATCCAGTCCAGGTTTAGGAATGGTGATGATGACTGAGTCCTTCCAGCCAACAGGGAAATGGCCGCTAAGCCAGCAGTCATTCATGACCTTAGTGATGATGCAGATAACACTGGGAGGCAAATTCTTGAGAGCACTGTTGGTAATGGTGTCGTTGCCGGCTGCCTTTTTGCTTTTCGGGCGCTTAATGATGTCTAATATCTCAGAAATGCCAATGACATCGGGTGAGCCAAGAGCCCTCTGTGTGTGGCAAAACCTATCTCACACGTCTTTGACCTCACGAGTAATATTGACCAGATCATCCTCTTTGGGCGTAGAGAATTGGTTCTTCAGTGAATCGGAGATAATTTGTGCTTTGTCCTGGTCATTGCTAACGAAATCGCCACCCTCTGTAAGCAAAGGAGGAAGAACAATAGTCCTGTTGCTTTTAAGGGCCCTGACCATACTCCAGAGAGAATTATCCTGGACGGACAGACTTTTAACTTTGTCGTTCCATCTTTGATTCCTTAAATCCTTAATCTGCTCACTTACCTTGCGGGATAGCCTGTTGTACTTCGTCTTGAAGTGAAGAAACCTGGTACGCTGCTAAAGTCTTCTGAAGGTGCTTTTTTCGTGGATGAGTTGCCTGATGGAGGGAGGAAGTTCCAGATGGTCTGGCCGCTTGCAATCCACTGGAGTAGCACTTGCATTTGTAGCCATCTTGATGGAGTGAGTGACTTTCTTGATATTTCCGTCAATGTCACTGCTGGTGACGGGATCCTGATAGGGAATGTTACTGTCATTCATAAGTTCCCTAAAAACTTTCCAGACCTGCTTATAACGAAGATTTATTCTCAGGTCGATATTTATCCCCTCAAAATTTAGTGCAACTGGTAGGTGATCAGATGATAAGGCATTTACTGTAAAAATATTGTAGGGTTTGAAAAACCCCTTGAGAACAGCAATATCGAGTACGTCACTAGCGGGTGAGTGGTCAGAGTAGTATGTATCTTCACGAGGGCCAATAAAGGAAATGTCGATCTGATCTAACATGTACTTATAAAGTACCAAGCCACTTTGATTAGTGCATCTGGAGTTCCAGTGTGGGTGTTTCGCATTCAAATCACCCGCTATAACGATTGGAGTGTGCCCAGACAGTAGTTCATCTAAATCGTGAGGGTCTAACTTGTGCCTGGGTGGGTTGTACAAGGAAGTAAACTTGACCTCTCCAACATCAGCATCCTTGATGACAATGGAAACTGCTTCCATATTGACAAGGTTAGGTGTGACAATCTTAGTGTGATTAATACCTTTTTTTTGACAACAATAGCTACCCCACCAGAGGCTGGATCTGAAACTTTTTTAGGGGGCCTATCTTTTCGGTAAACATAGTACTCTGGTAGATTGAAAGCCTTACTCTGCTTGAGATGGGTTTCGCACAAGAAGGCAACATCGATGTTCCAGCTTGCAAGGAAATAGTAGAACTCATGACACTTGCGAGGGATGCCCCTCGCATTCCATATAGTGCAACGTAGCTTACCTTGATTTATAACTTTGTAGGGATGTTTATCCATGATTATTGTCTTGTCTCTGTTTGAGTGGTCTGTGGCAACACTTTGCCAATATCTTTTAACATATTCATTAGGTTACCCAGATACCTTTGAATTTTAACCAATTCGTCGTGGTCAGCGACTCCCTTACCAATAGAAGCAGAAGCAACCGCAGCAAAAGTTCTTCCTTCAGCTTCTTTGGAAGTTCTATTCCTTTTAACTTGTGGGTATTTGGGACACTTAGTATAACTCGATGTGTGCCGGCCTTCACATCGAATACAGTTAGGAGGGTCTTTACCTTTTATATTGGCGCAGTCCCTTGAATGGTGGTCGCCCGCACACTTGATGCAACGCGGTGATTCGGTGCAGCCCTGGGACACGTGCCCAAAACGTAAGCAATTGTAACATTGTAAGGGCTTCTTGTTGCCCCTGAACAATTCAACTGTTACAGTTCTTACCAGTCAACTCCTATGATTCCGACAGTTACGCAAGACGTTCAGAGAGGATTGCTGTTCTGTACAAAGCACCCGCGATGCCTCAAAGACGCGTTAGACATCCTATCCACCAATGGACAGCATTTGACAGGGGCCGCACTATGAGACTGCATGAGGCTGGTTGGTCGTATCATGCAATTGCCAGGCATGTGGGCCATGCAGATGTCACAATGGCCCAATGTTGGAATCAAGGGCTGCACGAGGGCACCCATACACGACGTGCAGGTTCGGGTCGACCAACAAACACCACCCCAAGCGAGGACCATCGTATAGTGCTCCAAGCATTAAGGAATCCCATGACATCGGCACCGCTATCCGCGAACATTTACGTTTGTGAGATTTCTAAGGTTGATAAATAGCATGCACCCTTTGATCTTGAAATCAACTTTGATCCTTTGACACATAACCGACAACAAATTTAGAAATGGGCCAGTGGAAATTATAAAAATTTAGTCAACAAAATTCAGCATTGTACATGGAATAAGATTACAGAATCGTGTTCGATTGACGAAGATGTGAATTATGCTTCGGATACTATTAGGGCCATTATTAGAGAAAATGTTCTTTTTAAAAGTTGTTCTTTTAAAACAAAATATCCGAAATAGATGAAAAAGGAAACTATTGTGTTCATCAAAATTAAGAAAAAATTGCATTCGATATGGAAAAAAGTTAAAACACAGTCTGCTTTTGTTGATTTCAGTCTTGCTCGTAAAAAATCCAAAAAATCTATCAAGGAAGATTTTGATAAATTTGTTGAATCCTTGATTCCTAATAGAAATACAAACTCTAAAAGTTTTTGGAATGAGGTTAATAAAATTTATAATAATTCCCTTTCTACAATCAGTTTTAACTGATACTGATGATATCACCGAGGAATTTGCCAATTGGTTTGTAAAGATTTTTACTGTTAGGCAAATTAGTGGAAATGCTGATCCTTTAGATATTGGGCTCTTAGGAGATAATTTGAGGATTGATGAAGAGACTTATTCAGCAATTAGATCGCTGAAACCAAAAAGGTCAATGGGGGCAGATTGTATCCCTCCCTTAATTATAAAAATCTATGTTTAATATACTAAAGCTCCTCTTACTCGTATTTTTAATAAATGTCCTAAGATAGGGTATTACCCGGATTGTTGGAAATGGATAACAATCTGTCCCATATTTAAAAAGGGAAGTCCATTAGATCCCGCAAATTATAGAGCAATTTCTTTGATTCCGGTCTTTGGGAAATTGTTTGAAATTATATTATGTAGCAGTCAATCCGCGGAGTCTCTTGTATCTGAGTTTCAGCATGGCTTTTTGAGAGGAAAAAGTACAAGTACTAATCTTCTTTCATTTTGCAAAAATGTTGAAAAGGTTCTGTATCATAAGGGCCAAATTGATGTTGTTGATATGGATCTAAGTAAAGCTTTTGCCAATCAAATCACACTCTTTTGATTAGCAAACTAGCAAGACTTTACGTCTTAAGAATTTTCTTTCGAGGCGTTTGATTTTGTAAAAATCAACGGAATTTGCACCGATTTTGGATTTCCTATTAGCATAGGGGTTCCCGCAAGGTAGTTCCCTGGGACCTCTACTTTTTATTTTCTTTGTGAATGATGCTTTCGATATTCTTGAAGATAAATAATTAATGTTTGCCAATGATACGAAGATTTTTAATATCATCAAGCAAATAAAAATCATCGTTGGTTCTTTTGCACGATGGTGCACTAATAATAATCTTCACTTTAATGTTGATAAAACTAAAGTATTGATTATTACTATAAAATCCAATCCAATTCAATTTTCTTATAAATTATTTGACTCTGAAATCGAAAATGTTAAATGTGTGAAGGATCTTGATATCTTTTTTGATTCCCAGTGTAGAATTCATAAGCACATTGATTATGTTATTGGTAGCTCTCTGAAGCGCGTTGGGATCTTGTCCAAAATCACAGTAAAAATTAAAAGTTCTAATGTGCTTCTTTTACCTTTTAATACTTATGTTATACCAATTATTAGATACTTGATTATTGTATAGGGGAATCGTGCTTTTTCCTCCCTGCAAAAACTAAAAACTATTTATAGTAGATTTTATCTTATGCTTTTTCAAAAATTTGGTAGTATTACGGAAAATAATTCTTTTACAATCATGTCTGAACGAAATGGAATCCATGATCCCATGATAATTTATAAAATTGAATTTTGAATTTGGATGGTTTTTAGATGCTCTAAAAAAGAAGTTTTTTATGTTAAGTCTAAATTAGACTTTATTAATAATTTGCTTACTGAGTATAATTAATTTTGGTGTCTTGACAATGATTTTTTCTCTCTTTCTAAATGTATCATACAAATTTTTGTTTTCTTTAAACTTTGATTCTTGATTTTGATGTACTGTTCAGTGTTAATCCTTTTGGCTTTTTATGTATTTTAGCAAACCCTTGCTATAGCTTTTACAGCTGTTTAATGGGATTCCTTTTCCTCTTTGGAATAAACAACCAGTTTTTCAGAATGGAACAAGAATACCGATGGGCAGTTGCCAAACCCCTTTTCTTGCCAATCTCTATTTTAATCATCTTGAAAACCTGGCTCACGACAGTATTATTGATTGATTATTGTTTATTTATTTAATTAATTATTTATTTAATTAATTACTAGAACAGGCATCTGGCGTTGCCCAGCATATTTATAACTAGCAGAGGTACCCGGCGTTGCCTGGGATAATTACACTTGTAGGTAAACAGAACAGTCTCAAAAAATTAAATTATAACTCCCAACTGATTAAATAATAACTCAATCAATACAACACAGAGCAAAAAGACTATCCATTCTACGAAAAATATGAAACACAGGAATTCTAGGTGATATACCAGGACTTTATCTAAACTCTTCTTGACTTGCCTCATCACTGTGGAGCATCACCAGATATTTTAGACTCAAGTTTTTCTTGCCCTTGACGTAGAAGGTCTTATACCCTGTTGCTCTATTCGAATCTGCAGTTGTTCAGATGTTTCAAATGCCCGTTTAGCCTTTTCTGTTTTAGTTGCAGAGTATCTATGACCAGTACTCGTTCTTTCTCTCTCCTTTCCAGACATATAAATTTTTGCCAGTTTTCTGAATGTTTGATAGGGAGCTCAGGGGAGATATGCGTGACTCCTTTGCTTCATCAATAGACGCTGCCTTATTAATGTTCTATCACTGCATCATCATTTTATTCTCATTGTTAATCATTCTTGGAAACGAACGTTCTATCATCACATTATCAGCATCTCAGTTTCCAAAATATGAACATTCCCACAAAATATGGTCAAAATGTATTTTTATGAAATGCTTGGATCTGATGTGCTACCAAATAAGCTAGGTGATAACCCTTGCGTGGCTCGGACTTTTTCTTTTGGATTAAATTTTGCAATATCTTAAAAATAAACACATGAAAACGCTTAGAATTAATACAGTAATAATTTTTAATGAAAATTCGAAAATTTTTTAAAGACTTAAAATGGATGGACTCTCCAAGGATGCCACTGCTAGTCTAAATAATTTCTTACTCACGTAATCTTACTTTAGATGTACACTTGATGTTGTTGATATTCCCTTTCTTCTCTCGATGTCTTGAAGCAAAATATGGCCAATCATCACTTTGTGTAGTCTACCGATAGCCGATTCTTCTATTTACTTGCTTACCATTTGCTCAATACAGCACGGAGCTAAAGGAGTGGTTCCTCTGTCGTGTTTCCACTCTTACTCAATAGTCTGCTAACTCTCCATTATCTCCAGTTGCTGATCATTTTTAAAGATTTTCAAGAAATTGTTAAGTACTGTTCTGTCACTGCATCATCATTTTATGCTCATTATTAATAATTCTTGGAAATGAACGTTCAATAATCGCATTACCGGGATCTCAGTTTCCAAAATATACACAATCTCACAGAATATAGTCAAAAGTAGTTTTATGAAATGTTTGGATCTGCTATGCTACCAAATAAGCTAGGTGATAACCACAGCGTGGCTCGTACTCTTTGTTTTTCGGATTAAATTTTGCATTATCTTAAAAATAAAAACATGGAAACCCTTAGAATTAATACAGTAAAAATTCATAATGAGAATTCGAAAAAAATTTTTTTAAATGTTCACAATGGACGGACCTCTCCAAGTATGCCACTGCTAGCTGAAATAATTTCTTAGTCGCGTAATCTTATTTTAGGTGTTCAATTTCTATTCTGCTCTCGATGTCTTGGGAATTCATCACGTTGTGTAGTCTAGCGGTCGCCGATTCTTCTATTGACATACACTTCCCTATCAAAAGTCATGGACAATTTCACTGTTGGCATTCTTCCCTGCACTACATAATAGAGAGTATGCTATTAGGAGATGATGCTTGCGTGAATGCTGTAAGAATGTCTCAAAGAAAAAAGCCTTCAGACTTCCAAAGAGGGACAGTTGTTGGGTGCCACGTCAACCCTCCTAAACTTCCCGAAATCGACCGTTCACAACGTCATCCGGGCATGGAAAGAGAAAGGCATCATATGTGTTCCGCCTAGGACTGGAAGACCCAAGACCATGTCGGCCAGAGACCTAAGGGCTCTTCGTAAAGTGGTCACTGCAAACCGTCACACGGGGCTTGATGGTCTGACAAGATCGTTCATAGAGTCGATGGGAACAACTGTGAGCACCCTGAGTGTTCGCAAGGAACTGCATTCAATGGATTTTTATGGCAGAGTGGCAGCTCACAAACCTCACATCGGCACCAGCAACGAAGTGAGGAGATTGCAATGATGCAAAGAGCGAAGAGTGGTTGAATGGAGTGATGAGTCCCGCTACACAATCAGGCAATAGGATGGACGGGTTTCGGTATTCCAAACGTTATCTGCCAAACTGTGTTGTGCCCACGGTGAAGTTCGGCAGAGGGTCGCTGATAGTGTGGGGGCGCTTTTCATGGTGTGTGTTGGACGAAATCGTATCTGTGGACGGACATCTAAACGCAGAGCGTTACCAAGAAATTCTAGACAACGCAGAACTCCCATCTCTCTGGCAGCACTTTGGCAATGGCCCTTTTCTGTTTCAGGGCAGCTGTAGGCACATGGTTTGATGAAAGGGGGTTCGAGAATGTGTCTGGCCTGCACAGAGCCCCGATCTGAACGACATCGAACATCTGTGGGACGTGTTGGAACGTCGACTGCGCGCATGTGTGGAACGCCCGATATCCGTGACCGAACTGCCCAAGACACTTATGGCAGAATGGCGAAAATTACCTGCCGAAACGTATCAAAATCTTGTGGACAGTATGCCCCAGAATGTAGAAGCTGTGATAGCAGAAAAAGGTGGACCAACAAGACAATAAAATATGTATATTTTTGAGTGTTTCTATTAAGGTGTTGGTGTCCCATGACTTTTGATAGGATAGTGTACATTTGTTCAACACAGCACGGAGTTAAAGGACTGCTTCCTCTGTCATCCGTCCACTAGTTCTCAATACACTGCTAACTCTCCATTATCTCCAGTTACTGATCATTTTTAAAGATTTTCAAGAAATTGTTAAGTATTAAGAACTCAATTCTAAGAAAAGCCTGAATTCTATGCACTGTCAGAAATCGAACCTTATTTATATTGCACAAACTTTGCCGTGCATTATTGGTCATGAGATATTTATTGTTGATCCCTGCATAGTTTTGAAGTGCGTGTTGATACCATTGTTGTTATCTATTGTTGCACAAAATTTGCTTTGCATTTTTTATTTGCCTTGCATATCATGTGATCCTCTTATTAATATGCATTGCCGTCATCATGAATATCAATTTATTATCAACAGTTATTATTTTTCCAAATCTGAGGTAGACAGTGACTTTTGAAGGTCAAATATGCTTTGAAGGTCATGTATGCAAAATTTCATCAAGATCAGAATAAAACTGTAGATTTGTATAAGAAACATACAAACAAACATCATTCTTTATATACATAGACTAGCAGAGGCCCCGGCTTTGCCTGGGATAATTTTACTTGTAGGCAAACAGAACAATCTCAAAAATTTTAATTATAAATCCAAATTGGTTAAATAACTCAATTAATACAACATAGAGAGAAGGGACCGTCCATCCCACGAACAATACTAAAAACAGGAACTCTAGGTGATATACCGGGACTATATTTAAACTCTTCTTAACATGCCTTAGACTAAAACAATGTCCATCATCACCACTGGATACTTTGGACCCGTCTTTCTTTTAAAGTTTCCTTTGCACTTTACGTAGAAACTCGTATACCCTCTGGCTCTATTCAAAACTCCCATTGTTCAGATATTTTCAGTGCCCGTATAGCCTTTACTGTTTTAGCTGCCGAGTTTCTCTGACCAGTACTCGTTCTTTCTCTTTCATTTCAGACAGATAAATTTTTGCCAGTCGTCTGGACGTTTGACAGGGAGCTCAAGGGAGAAACGTGTGACTCCTTTGCCTCCTCAATGACGTTGCCTTATTTATGTCCTCTCACTGCATCATCATTTTATGTGTCATGTGTCAAACAGCATCCCTCAAAGATCGTGATGTGCTCGAGTCTCCGTGACGAAGATCAACATCAAAATCGGAAGTCAGACAATCCGAGAAAATAGCGTGAAACAGCGAGATCGAGAGTGAGAGAACGACTGATATAGAAAAAACCACAAGGTCGAGAGAAACCAGTACAGGAGTGGTTCAGCGACTGAGCTCGATTCAGAAAAGATTCGTCTAGCTTTTATGGGCGAGGGCAAACCGCTGCAACATTTCAGGAGAGTAGCGAGCATGACGCTGAAACGGGAAAGGAACGGCAGCCGCATGAGATGAGGTCATGACGCAAGGAAACTACAGGCGCCGAGATGATCGAGCGGCCAATCGGCATGCCCGCTGGTGATGAGCTAATTTGGTCCAGAATTCAACAACTCATCAGGCCAATATTGCAGGAGCTTTTGGGCATTGCCTCCTCCGAATCACCTGTCAACCCCGCACTCCACGAGCCCCGTTCGAAGGAGCAGGAGAACTCGACAAGCGGTGAAGCAGCGAGCGACGGAGCCGTCGACGACGAGCCGACGAGGCAATTACAGCATCAGGTAGGCGTTGCTGCTTACAGCCACTTGACTATCATAAACTGTAACTTTAGAATAAACATTCAATTTGGTCTGTATGGTGTTTCCAGACACCGAATTAGATTAGCAGTTAGTGTAGTGTTTCCGACACACTTCTTGTACTCCTTTATTTCAGTGACCTTTGACCCAGTGCTCTTATATGTGGTACTATTTTACAGGGTGACTAGCGCCCGGGAATTGTCAGGGAATTTTTTTCTAACCGGGAACAGTCAGGGAACCCTAAAATCGAAAATTTTCAGCAATGTTCAATAATATTCTTTCATGATAGCCTTTTTTGTCTGCTGATGATCTGGAAAAATCAAAGGAAATTCAGGGAATTTTACGAAATCTGTTTGCTAGGCACCCTATCATTCCTAACCTTTTTTATAATTTTAATTTCATATGTGTTATCCTATTGCATTTTTCTCGCTGCCCACTTATTATTTCTTATTTGTCCCTCGTCTTGTTCTATCCCAACACGTCTTCTAATTAATTAATCTCATTAGTTCTCTTCTTGTTTTTCAGACAATACCGTATTACTATTCCCTATGCAAACTACTCTATCTGGCCATTAGTCACCGGACACCCCTCCAAGTGTGTATGATAGCCACCCTAATTTACATATCACTTGCATAAAAGGCAGTAAAGGTGTTGGCAGGTCAGAATATATTAAGAGCAACCACTGCAGTCAAAAGTGGGATGATTATCAGAGCCCACCGATTTGGGCATTCGATCCGATATACATCTCTCATAAGTTTTCGATACCCCGCACGTCAGTGGGTGATGTCATCATGAAGTGGAAGCTAGAGGGGGTTTTGACATGCACACCCAGATCCGGTAAACCGAAGAAATTAACGGATCGTGACCGTCGAAGCCTGAGACGTGTGGTAATGGCAAACCGACAGGCTCCACTACACATGGTGGCACAGGAGTTTTGAGATCGTTAAGGTACTGATGCAAGTGACCGTACCTACCGCCGTGAACTCGCCACACTCGGTTTTCATGGTCGAGCAGCTGCTCACAAGCCACACATCACAGCTTGCAATGCGACCCGTCGGTTGCAGTGGTGCCGTGAACGCCGCCAGTGGACCCTGGAACAATGGAAATCCGTCCTATGGAGTGATGAATCCCGCTACCAGTTGTGGAGGTCCGATGGACGTGTGCGGGTGTGGCATATGCCCAGAGAACGTTTCATACAATACTGTGTCGTGCCCACAGTCATATTTGGTGGAGGTGGCCTTATGGTGTGGTCCTGGTTTTCATGGTACGGTCTTGGTCCGCTTGCCTTGGTTCGTGGAAACATGAATGCCGAGGCTTAACAAACAGTTCTGGACAATGCTGCACTGCCAAAATTGTGGGCAGACTTCGGTACTGTGCCATACCTGTTTCAGCACGACAACGCTCCATGCCATACAGCAGGCATTATAAACACGTGGTTCGAGGACATGGATGTAGGGAAACTTGACTGGCCAGCTCAAAGTCCAGACCTCAACCCAATTGAACACCTTTGGGATGAGTTGGAGCGCCGACTGAGAGCCAGACGAAGCCGCCCAAACAACACCACTGAGCTGTTCACTGCTCTGAAGGAGGAATGGAGCAAGATTCCCATCCAGACATGTCGCTCATTGGTGGACAGTCTTCCTCGAAGAATTGAGGCTGTGATTTGCAGCGAAAGGCGGCCCTATACCATACTGACATGGTACTGAGTCTGGAGAAGCAAACTGGGATGGGAGTCCGGTGGCTAATGGCCAGATAGAGTATATATAAACCCATCCGTTTGTACTCCTTTCATAACTTCAGAATAATTCTCTAATATTCTATTTTCTTTTAGAGAATTATCCTTTTTGCTTTGATAATTCTCTATCCGAAACGTCAGCTTTATATTTTGATTTTGATTAATTATATCTTATATTTTATTCATTTTGTATTTTTAATTAATAACTATGATTTATTGTATTCCAGGGTTCTTGTGTCGTGTCCTTCTCTAAATATATATCCGTTCCTTTTCCATTGTCCAATACTTCGAGGCAGGAACAGGGAGAGTTTTCCAACAATGAACGAAAATTATGTTGTGTGAACTACCTGCGAGAAATATCACTCTCACCGGACTTAGACTTAACAATCTTTCCACAAAGTGGCATCTTACTTCTAATGATATAGCACTGCAGACTTTTTTCGTACTTTATTTTCTTTTTTGGCTACTAACGCGAGAAATTTGGCCCGTTGGCAGAATCAGCAAACCGACGACCTTAATCGTCTTCTGGCTTAATCCACAGGGGATATTTTCACCTAAGTGCCGGGGCTAGTAATTTGCTACACACGCGATGTACCGCCACGTCAGCGGACTCGGAGAATCGACATAGTTGTGTTGTTCAAGTTTTATGCTTTCGAAGAGAGCATACGTCACAAGTGTGTTGCTGCATTGTTTAGTGCTACTATAATATTATATTTTCCTTTGCTTTACCTCCGTGTTCCGGAAGTGCGTTTCTACGGAACCAAGTGTGTTTGTATGATATTGATTTGCCAGTCCAAATGTTTGCTTAGAGCATCTGTGAGCTTATTGTGTCTTACTCCGATGTTTAGTTGAATTTTGTGTCATGTGCGTCCCGTGATATAGTGCTTCGACGTATTTATTATCCAATTCTATTAAAGCTTATTTGGTCTTTGTGAAGTGTGTGATTAGCAGTTAGTGTAGTGCGATAATCTTTTTCAAATTCTTCGAAGTGAATTCCGGAGCAACGTTTTTTGCTGAATTGTTTCCGAAGTATATATGTGTGCTTTGTGAATTTATCTACATTTTGAGTGCGACGTCTCTTAGTGCCATTGATTATAAACTGTGTGTGATATCAATTCCTTCAGACAGCTGTCTCCACAATTTCAGCTTCATATTTGTCGTCTTGCTACGCAGATATAGTTACTTCTTCATTCTACTGCCAATGTCGCCATCTTTTTCACCCCGAGTGTGTGAGCGGCATGTTCACCCAGAATTCCGTATACATTCCGGCTTTACAAACGGCGAATATAAAACCCTCTGTGTTCAACGCCCTCCGTTGACCCTAGTGATCGACGACGTCGGACGTCCTGCAACGTACGGCCCGACTTCAATCACAACCCAGGGTACGCGTCCCTTTCACCGAATCAAGACTTTCTCCATTCGTCTATCACAACCAGGCCCTTCACGACAAGAGACTTTATTCCTATGAGTAAATGATAAATCCTAATTTTACTCTTTTTGCTCTTTTATATTTCCACTGCGTGTAAAAAAATCTCCCCAAATAAATTATTTTTTTTCTTTTTCAATTTTCCCGATCTCGTTCCGTTCACTCTTTGACACGTGACAAATCGGATCGTTTCAACATGTCCAAGTTGGAAAAACAGATAAAACTTGGGCTGGAAAAGACAGTCTTTAAAAGGGACATTAATGTTTTTAATCAATGTTTCGGTAAGCTGGCATCGCAGTTATCCAGCTGTTCCGAAGCAGAGAAAATCCTGCTTTACTTTAATATGTTTCATGATCCGGAAGGACGTATGACGATGCAAGAGAGAGTCTTGACGTTACAGCAGGCCATGGATTTGATGGTACTTAAAAGCAAAGGAACCCGGAAGCAAGCTGAGAAATCAAATAATGGCACATCAAGGGAAATCAAAGGCTTCAATGCAAAGAGTAGTCATCACCCTTTCTGACGAAACTTTTCAAAGGATATGAATTTGCAAGCCAGTGAGAGCTGTACTGCTATATCCGAATGGAATGTAGATGACCGAATATTAAAGGACATCAAGTAGGGGTATAAAAAGTACAAACAGCTTCGCAGCATATTGGCAGTAACTAAAGCTCCCTACCGTGTCAATGACGGTGTCCATTTTGAAAAATTCTGCCACCTGGATTCGAACAAGGAATCTTGACTGTCATGGTCGACGTCTCTATCAATTAGGCTATCACAGACACTTGAACAGCCATGTTGTCACTAAGTGTCTTAAAGACAACCAAGTTGTCAAGAAGGAAAGCCCAATGGGAGGTGGGCACCTGGTTCACAGATCGTGAATTACTCCAATCCAAACCATCAGAAACTTTGATGAATACACAATAAGAAATAAATAAATTAAACTGGAGCAAACAGCAAACATCAGGTAAAGACTACTTACTTGTCTTTAAGACACTTAGTGACAACATGGCTGTTCAGGTGTCTGCGATAGCCCAATTCATGGTTTCTTAATTGAAGAGGTTATGACACTCGTAACTGTTCCAGTGCTATTGGAGCGAACCAGAAGATGTACTGGAAGTAGATGGCGAACGAGCAATCTATGCTCCATTTATTAAATTTTTATGAATCATTTTGAATCATTTATTTAAAATAAAAAGCTTAAAATGTATAACTAGCTGTGCCTTAAAATAAACGTCGATAACTTATGCTTTATGTGTTGAATTCTATTGTATATCTGATTATTTAAAGCATACTTCGATGTTTCGCCATCTGGTGGACAAAATAATAGCGGGATCGCGTTTAAACGGGAGTGTCATAAGTTATGACTCATAACTTCTTCAATTAAGAAACCATGACAATCGACGTTCCTGGTTCGAATCCAAGTCGCAGAATTTTTCCATCCATTTTTCTAATTAATATCATTTACCTGATGCTTGCAGTTTGCTCCAGTTTAATTTCTTTATTTCCTAACAGTTTATCAATTGTTGGAATTGCAGTATACACAGACACAAACGTTCAATTATATTCATTGCCATCCAAGAAGAGAATTTTGGAATTGTTGAATTTTTAGATAAACAAATGAATTTTTAAAGGTCAGGCCACATAAATTTACAGCCATAGCCAGGGTTGAAAAAACGTCAGATTAAACTATTGTATCATTTTCATTCTATTTCCTCCACTTTCGTAGCCATACACTTTATTCCACACATTGCTTCTCTGGCACTATGGTAAACTCTCTCAGCTATACACAACATTCCAACACGAACTGGGGAGAACTGTTAGAGGTCATCCAATAGGAACATTAAAAAAATTTTTTTTCGGTTTTTCTATATGAATTTTTACTGTATATTCCCATTCAGATTTTGCAAACTTTCATCAAAAAAAGAGCCTGAGCAACGCCAGGTATATCAGCTAGTAATAGATATAAACGTAACTATAATAGAAAACACAAGCCCTTCCAAATGAAAGTAGGCGACTGGGTGTTAGTAAGAACTTCCCGAATCAAGTCCTTCAAAGGTGTAGTTGGCAAAAAACTATATTCGAAGTTCGCTGGACCCTTCAAAATAAACAAGGTTATCAAAAAAGTGACGGCCCGCCTCTCAATTCCTAGGAAGTTGAAATGCCGAAATAACGTTTTCCACTGCTCCTTCCTAAAAAGGTATGTCAAAAGGAAGCCTGAGATGCCACCTGGACCTATCGCCAACCCTCTATATCAGAACGTCTACAAAGTGGAAAGGCTACTTTACGTGAAGGGGGAAAAGCCATGACGAAAATTCCTAATGAAGTGGGATGGCTACGCCGAACCATCATGGGAGCCAGAGTCTCATCTCCACAGGTGTAAGCCCCTCATCAGCAAGTTCTTCTCATAACAGAGAGGACAGCGGCCTAGCAACAGTCATCACTTGGGATTGATATCCTCCAATTATCGGGTGTCTGAACAGGGGGCGAGCATGTCATGTGTCCCTCAAAGATTGTGTCGTGCAAGAGCGTCCGTGACGAAGATCGACGTCAAAATCGG
Organism: Rhysida immarginata; assembly: GCA_023313115.1. Classification (NCBI taxonomy): domain Eukaryota; kingdom Metazoa; phylum Arthropoda; class Chilopoda; order Scolopendromorpha; family Scolopendridae; genus Rhysida; species Rhysida immarginata. The sequence goes on along the minus strand of JAHWFO010004801.1, from coordinate 34,627 downwards.
AAGTCAGACAATCCGAGAAAATCTCGTGAAAGAGCGAGATCGAGCGTGAGAGAACGGCTCAGGTGGAAAAACCACGAGTTCAGAGAAACTAGGACAGGAGAATGCCCGAGCTTGATTCAGAAAAGATTCGTCTAGCTTTTATTTGTCAGAGCAAACCGCTGCAACGTTTCAGAAGAGCAGCGAGCACGACGCTGAAAGGGAAAGGAATGGCGGCCACATGAGATGAGATCACGACGTGAGGAAACTACACGTGCCGAGACAAGCAAGCAGCCTATCGACACGCCTGCTGGCGACGAGCTAATTTGGTCCAGAATTCAACACCTCATCGGGCCAGCATTGAAGGAGCTTTTGGCCTTGCCTCCACCGAATCACCTGTCAACCCCGCACTCCACGAGCCTCGTTCGAAGGAGCAGGAGAACTCGACAAGCGGTGAAGCAATGAGCAAAGGAGCCGTCGACGACGAGCCAACGAGGTGATTACAGCGTCAGGTAGGCATTGCTGCTTTCAGCCACTTGACTATCATGAACTGTAACTTTTGAATAGACATTCGTTCGGTCTGTATGGTGTTTCTAGGCACCGAATTAGATTCCGACTCCGATAACGCATGGCTAGGAATCTTCCCCAATGCTATTGTCCAATAATTCGAGGCAGGAACAGCAAGAGTTTTCCGACAACGCACGAACTATATGCCGTGCGATCTGCCTGTGAGAAATAGTCGCTCCTGCCGAACTTAGACTAAACCACCTTTCCACAATTGGCGTCTTACTTCTAACGATATAGCACTGCAGACTTTTTCTTTGTACTTTATTTTTTTTTGGCTACTAACGGGAGCAATTGGCCCGTTGGCAGAATCAGCAAACCAACCACCTTAATCGGTGTCTGGTTTAATCCACAGGGGATATTTTCGCCTAAGTGCCTTAATTTGCTACACAAGCGGTGTACTGCCACATCAGCGGACTCGAAGAATCGCCATAGTTGTGTTGCTCAAGTTTTATTGTGTCGAAGAGAGCGTACGTCACAAGTGTGTTGCTGCATTGTTTAGTGCTACTATAATATTATTTTTTGCTGTGCCTTATCTCTGTGTTACGGAAGTGCGTTTCTATGGAACCATGTGTGTTTCTGTGATATTGATTTGCCAGTCCGAATATCTGGTTAGAACATCTATGAGCTTATTGTTCCTTACTCCGATATTTAATCGAACTGTGTGTCATGTGCGTCCCGTGATGTAGTGCTTCGACGTATTTATTATCCAATTCTATTAAAGCCTATTTGGTCTTTGTAAAGTGTGTGATTAGCACTAGTGTAGTGCGATAATCCCTTTCAAATTCTCTGAAGTGAATTCCGGAGCAACGGTTTTTGCTAAATTGTTTCCGAAGTATATATGTGTGCTTTATTAATTTATCTATATTTTGAGTGTGACGTCTCTTAGTGCCATCGGTTATCAATTGTATGTTATATCCATTCCTTCAGACAACAGTCTCCACAATTTCAGCTTCATATTTGTCGTCTTCCTACGTAGATATCGTTGCTTCTTCATCCTTGTGCCAACGTTGCCATCTTTTTCACCCCATGTGTGTGAGCGGCACGTTCACCCCGAATCCCGTATTCATTCCGCCTTTAATTTAACCCTCTGCGTTCAACGCCCTCCATTGACCCGTCATGCTACGTACGGCCCGACTTCAATCACAACCCAGGGTACTCATCCCTTTCACCGAATCAAGACTTTCTCCATTCGTCTATCCCAACCAGTCCCATCACGACAAGAGACTTTATTCCTATAAATCCTCATTTGACTCTTTTCAATCTTTTATATTTCCACTGCGTGTAAAGAATCTCCGCAAATAAATTATTTTATTTCTTTTTCAATTTTACTGATCTTGTTCTGTTCACTCTTTGACATGTGACATTATGCTCATTATTAATAATATTTGGAAACGAATGTTCGATCATCTCATTATCAGTTTTCAAAATAATCATACTGTCACAAGATTTGGGAGGGGTCGCGATAGCGAGCATTCAAACCCCAGTTCTTGTGAGGAGAAGTGTAAAGCAGACGATGGCGGAGGGTCGAAAGCCAATGATAAAAGCGCCTTATGTGAAAAAGGAGGAAAATAAGAGTTTTGAGATTGGTAGAGAGAGAGAGGTTAGAAGAGAGACGCGGCGAGAGCCAGTGAAAAAGAGGGGAAGATTGGAAAGGAGACGAGGTGGGGAGAAGAGTGAAGGTAGGGGATTGTTACCTGAGATTCGGATGAAGAAAGAGGTTTTCGTGAATCGGAGTGAGGCAGTGGAGCTTTCCGGGTGTTAGGCAATAAGAGGTTCTTCCGGGCGCGGGCACGAGCGGCAGGTAAGATATTCCAATTCTTATTCCGAGCATAATACGGGAAAAAGGAAGAGCCGCCGTGTTCGTCGCGGGAACAAGGAAGGTGTTACCTCCCGAACGCCACAAAGGGAAAGCTCACCAGCCCCGGTTAGAACGCGTCAGTGGAAAAGGCGTCGGCCAGTTTTCAATAAAGAGCCGACCAACCAAGCCTTACATAGAGCGGACGACTTTGGAGGCTCAACTAATAGAGTAGCATCTCCACAGATTCAAAGGCGGGACGCAAGGCTGATTTTCGTGGATGTGAAGGACGAGAGCAACGCAAGCGCGCATAGCACCGGTGTTCCCTGCGTAACGCATTGCAATACTCGCAAATTTCTCTCACCCAGTGAGTGCGAGTTGCGGGCTGCGTGTTGTGGAGTGATTCTGTGTGTGGGTGTATTTGGGCGAATGCTGCGTGTGCAGGCAACTTAATTCTGGCTAACATTAATATATATTTCTTCTGCCCCTTCTGCATTAGGTTCTGGTGTGGTCACCCTCATCCCAGACGAGCAACTACGACCCTGGGTTCCAGTAGTCCTCCCCCGAAAAGGGCTACGCGACGAGTTCATCGTTGCCAACTCAGTCAGAAGAAAGTAGCCGTAGGAGAGGTCGGTCGTCAGGAGTCGGGCGTTGGATGCATCGGCTGCCGAAAGAGACCTTCCGACAATCCTCTGCAAAGGTTAAAGTTCAAAGCCCAGGACGAGGAGGCCTCGTCGCTCACAGTACAAATCCTGACAGCGAGCGCTGTCCGATGAGAATGACTTTTCGTTCACCTGATCAATTAATTGAGTTCATATTCATGTATTGTGGAATGAGAGAATTAGAAATAATATAGAGATAGACTTTTACTAAAGCGCCTGATTATTTCGTGGGACCAGTGCGACAGCTGTGTCGGTAGTTATAGACCTGATCAGAATGGCTGAAGGTCTTTCGTAGAATTTAAAGTATACCTTGGAAAGAAGTTCACTCCGAAGTGGTGCGAACCTCTTAGATTGAACAATAGTTATTTTTCCGAAAGGGGTTATTTCCCCGTCAGTTCTCGAGTATTTTATTAATAGACAGCTGGTGTCAAGCAATTGGCTTAGTCGTTAAAAGCTGGCGTTTTAAGTTATAGTCTTAGAAATATTCAAGTTTGTTTATAACTTTCATTTTACATTTGTAATACTCGAGCTAAGAATTAAGCATTTTCTAATGATCGCGCAGGATAAATTGCAAGAGGGTTGCGTGAGCGATCATTGTTAATAATAAGATGATGTAATTACCCAAGTCAATTCTATCTTATTTAATAAAACTTTTTTATTTATATGCGCTATTTTTGCAATTCTTTAAAAACCCACATTCACCCCACTTTAGGTACGTTACAGTGGGGGTGGGCGGCTTGGTAGCAGCGCGCCAATCGACGAGTGCGGCGATTTTTGGAACTAAAAAAAGAAAAATTTGGTTTCAAAGTTAATAGTTTCCTATTAAGAATTAAAAAAAAAAAAGCTACGCTTCCACAGTTATAAATAATCTGGTTTTTGGGTTCTTAGGATAGTAATTGGTTTTTGGGTTAGGATAGCTATTGGTCGTGTTAGTTGGTAATTGTTTTCTTTTTTATTTCCCACTTAGGTTCCGGGGTTCCAATCATTGGCTTCGTTGGTGTTTGGTCAGTGTGGTCGATCTGCAGTGTTGTTGCTCACAGGTTATTTCAATCCAGTGCGTGGGGTTGGGCGGCTAAGTAGTTCGTGGCAGCTTGTAAGTAGACATAGTATTAAGGATAGGATTAGACAGTGGGTTAATCATGGACGCAGAGAGGAAAGCACTACAACAGATAGTCTTCCCGACGTTTGCTGGAAGGGCCGAGGAGGATGTTGATCTATTCTTAAAGCATTTTCAACTAGTGGCTAATTGTAAAGATATAGGGCCAGTGGGATGCACAAAAGTAGTAATAGGCTCTTTAAGAGGAAGTGCATTGTTATGGTTCACGGAATTTGCTACAGGGAAGGAAATAAAGTGGGAAGAGTTTAAGATAGCTTTGGTGAAAGCATTTTTGAAGGGGCAAACCCAGGTTACCCTAAGAAGGGACATTCTGAATTTGAAAATGAAGGGCAGTAATGCAACGGATTATATTGCTAAATTTAGACGCATACTGGGAGGCATGCAACAGGCTTCGGAGCATGATAAGCTCCTATGGTTTTTAGAGGGACTGCCCAGAATGCTAAAGGTAAGCATGAGGATGAAGCAATTCAAGGCGGTAGACGAGGCCATCGCTTATCTTGAATTGTGGCACCAAGCGCAGGATGGGCCGATAATGCCAGGGGGCGGACTCGGGGGTGAGCCCATGGATATTGATGCCGCGGAGGTGAACAGGGGCAAGAAAAAGAAAGAAAAAGTTATCATATGTTTCCGATGTAAAAAACCCGGACACATCCAGAGATTTTGTAAGGATAAAGGCACTGAAGTCAGCTTCGTTGATAACAGAGAGCAAGGGGACTTTTGTGTAGTGGCCGGTAGGATAAGGAACAAAACGGTTAAGATTTTGCTGGATACGGGGGCCAAGGAAAATTTTACTAGTGAGAAACTGATAAGGCAGGTGGGCATCCGTAGTCGGGCTGTAGCAACCAAGAGACACGCGTCATTTTTGACAGGGCTACAAGAGAACATAGCATCAGAGGTACAGGGACTGTCTATTAAAATGGGAGCGTACAGCTACCTGGGTAACTTTAATGTGTTGCCCATAGAGAAGTACGATGTTATTTTGGGGGTGACATGGTTCAAGTCCGCTCAGCCAAATGTAGACTGGCGTAAGCAAAGATGCCGTGTCAAGTGACGGGGCCAGGAGGTGCTGTTGCCAGCATGGAAATGCCAGGAAGACGAGGTGCACCAGATTTCTTCAGTAGAGCTGTTGCATGTAATGTCCAAGGAGCCAGAAGTGCCCATCTTTGCGGTATTTGCAAAGCAGCAGGAAAAAGTTTCTGCAAAGGAGCTGTCTAACGAGATCGAGCAAGTGAATCCCGAGTTCAGGTCGTTGGTTAAAAAATATGATGTCCTGTTTCCCAAGGAGCTGCCTGGGGGGCTACCCCCGAAAAGGGAGACTGTTCACAAGTTGGAACCTACACAGGATGCGGTGCCATTTGATTCACCGCTGTACAAACTAAGTGTTGACGAGGAAGAGGAGGTCCGGCGGAACATAGAGAAATTGCTGGGTAAGGGACTCATTAGACCGTCAACAGCTGAATACGCATCCCCAGTCCTCTTTGTAGCTGAGGATGTGTATTGATTTTAGGAAGTTAAACAGGATCACTAGGGATAACCGATACCCCATACCGCGCATTGATTGTCTAATTGACAAACTCACCAATGCTAAGTTCTTCACTAAATTGGACATAATGGAGGCGTATTATCAAATCCGCATGAGAGAGCAAGATGTGCCGATGACGGCCTTTAAGACGCGGTATGGGCTATACGAGTTCCTAGTGATGCCTTTTGGTCTAAAGGGGGCGTCAGCTACATTCTCGAAAGCATTGAACGAAGCTTTATGGGACATTTTGGATCAGGGGGTAATTTGCTATTTCGACGATATACTAATTTATGCGGAAAATTTAAACAAGTTGAAAAAATTAACTGAACAGGTTTTAGCAAGGTTGAAACAGCATAGATTCTATTTAAAGTTATCAAAGTGCAGGTTCGGGGTAAGAGAAGTTGATTACCTGGGTTACCACTTCTCAGGAAAGGGAAGGTCATGTGACAACCGTCTCATTCAGGCTATCGTTAAGTGGCCGGTGCCCAAAACCCTGCAGCAGGTAAGGTCTTTTATGAGGTCGGTGCAGTTTTATAGGGCATTTATACCCAAATTCTCGGAAGTGGCCGCCCCCATATTTCAGCTGCTGCAGAAAGGAGAGCCTTTTGTGTGGAATAAGGCTAAGGGCATTTGAAACGTTAAAAAAGGCGTTGACAAAACCCCCTATTTTAAAGGTATTTTCTCCTAATAAGAGACTGCATATTCTAGCAGACGCGTCGGAAGTAGCGATTGGCCTAGTAGCGCTCCAGATGCACAAAGGGAAGTTGTTTCCTCTAGCTTTCGAATCCAGACAATGGAGGAGGGAGGAGCGTCATTTTTTTATTACGAGCGGGAGTTGATGGCGGTGCTTCATGCAGCTAGCTGCTGGAGAGCATATATACAACAAGTTAGAACTTGCATTTATACCGATAATCAGGCAGTGTCATGCATCTTGGCGCAGGGGAAACTTTCACGAATGCAGACGCATGCAGTGCAAAATCTTTTAGAGCTGCCAGTCACGCTGCATTATATAAAAGCGGAAAAAAATATTTTCGCGGATGCGCTGTCTCGCTATTTCGGAGAGAGTAAGGCAAAAGGGACTGGGGGAGCATCACAAATCCCCAGTTCTTGTGAAAGGGCCCCAGGGATTGTGTCACAAGATTTGGGAGGGGTCGCGATAGCGAGCATTCAAACCCCAGTTCTTGTGAGGAGAAGTGTAAAGCAGACGACGGCGGAGGGTCGAAAGCCAATGATAAAAGCGCCTTATGTGAAAAAGGAGGAAAATAAGAGTTTTGAGATTGGTAGAGAGAGAGGTTAGAGGAGAGACGCGGCGAGAGCCAATGAAAAAGAGGGGAAGATTGGAAAGGAGACGAGGTGGGGAGAAGAGTGAAGGTAGGGGATTGTTACCTGAGATTCGGATGAAGAAAGACGTTTTCGTGAATCGGAGTGAGGCAGTGGAGCTTTCCGGGCGTTCGGCGATAAGAGGTTCTTTCGGGCGCGGGCACGAGCGGCAGGTAAGATATTCCAATTCTTATTCCGAGCATAATACGGGAAAAAGGAAGAGCCACCGTGTTCGTCGCGGGAACAAGGAAGGTGTTACCTCCCGAACGCCACAAAGGGAAAGCTCACCAGTCCCGGTTAGAACGCGTCAGTGGAAAAGGCGTCGGCCAGTTTTCAATAAAGAGCCGACCAACCAAGCCTTACATAGAGCGGACGACTTTGGAGGTTCAACTAATAGAGTAGCATCTCCACAGATTCAAAGGCGGGACGCAAGGCTGATTTTCGTGGATGTGAAGGACGAGAGCAACGCAAGCGCGCATAGCACCGGTGTTCCCTGCGTAGCGCGTTGCGATACTCGCAAATTTCTGTGATTCTGTGTGAGTGAGTGCGAGTTGCGGGCTGCGCGTTGTGGAGTGATTCTGTGTGTGGGTGTATTTGGGCGAATGCTGCGTGTGCAGGCAACTTAATTCTGGCTAACATTAATATATATTTCTTCTGCCCCTTCTGCATTAGGTTCTGGTGTGGTCACCCTCATCCCAGACGAGCAACTACGACCCTGGGTTCCAGTAGTCCTCCCCCCAAAAGGGCTACGCGACGAGTTCATCGTTGCCAACTCAATCAGAAGAAAGTAGCCGTAGGAGAGGTTGGTCGTCAGGAGTCGGGCGTTGGATGCATCGGCTGCCGAAAGAGACCTTCCGACAATCCTCTGCAAAGGTTAAAGTTCAAAGCCCAGGACGAGGAGGCCTCGTCGCTCACAGTACAAATCCTGACAGCGAGCGCTGTCCGATGAGAATGACTTTTCGTTCACCTGATTAATTAATTGAGTTCATATTCATGTATTGTGGAATGAGAGAATTAGAAATAATATAGAGATAGACTTTTACTAAAGCGCCTGATTATTTCGTGGGACCAGTGCGACAGCTGTGTCGGTAGTTATAGACCTGATCAGAATGGGCGAAGGTCTTTCATAGAATTTAAAGTATACCTTGGAAAGAAGTTCTTCCGAAGTGGTGCGAACCTCTTAGATTGGACAATAGTTATTTTTCCGAAAGGGGTTATTTCCCCATCAGTTCTCGAGTATTTTAATAATAGACAGCTGGTGTTAGGCAATTGGCTTAGTCGTTAAAAGCTGGCGTTTTAAGTTATAGTCTTAGAAATATTCAAGTTTGTTTATAACTTTCATTTTACATTTGTAATACTCGAGCTAAGAATTAAGCATTTTCTAATGATCGCGCAGGATAAATTGCAAGAGGGTTGCGTGAGTGATCATTGTTAATAATAAGATGATGTAATTACCCAAGTCAATTCTATCTTATTTAATAAAACCTTTTTATTTATATGCGCTATTTTTGCAACTTTTTAAAAACCCACATTCACCCCACTTTAGGTATGTTACACATACTCAGCATATCAGTTTTCAAAATAATCATACTCAGCATATCAGTTTTCAAAATAATCATACTCAGCATATCAGTTTTCAAAATAATCATACTCACACAGGATATAGTCAGAATGTATTTTTAGGAAATGTTTGGATTTGCTGTGCCATGAAATTAGCTAGGGGATAACCCCCGCATAGCTCGGGCTCTTTGTGTTTTTGATTACATTTTGCAATATCTTAAAAATAAACACATGAAAACGCTTAGAATTAATACAGTAAAATTACTTAATGAAAATTAGAAAAACATTTCTTTTAAATGCTCACAATGGATGGACCTCTCCATGTATGCCATTGCTAGCCTAAATAATTTCTTAGTCACGTATCTTACTTTGATTTATACTTGATGTTGTTGCAATTCCCACTCTGCTCTCGATGTCTTGCAGCAAAACTTGGCCATTTATGTGTTTGTGTAGTCTAACGGTTGCAGATTCTTCTATTGATATGCTCACTATTTGCTGAATACAGCATGGAGCTAAAGGACTGCTTCCTCTATCGTCCTAAAACTCTATCTCAATAATCTGTTAACTCCAATATCTCCAGTTACTTGTCATTTTTAAGAAATTGTTATGTTCTAAAAACTCTCAGTTCTAAGGAAAGCCTGAATAACAGGAATTCTTTGCATTGTTACAAATTGAACCTTCTTTATATAGCAGAAACTTTACCTTGCATTGTTGGTCATGAGATATATATTGTTGATCCCTACACACTGTTTGTGAATTGCATGTTGATACCATTGTTGATACCTACTGTTGCGCAAACTCTTCCTTACATTGTTTATCATGAGATATTTATTGTTGGTCCATGCGTAGTGTTTATGAATTGCGTGTTTATAACATTGTTGATACCTATTGTTACACTAACTTTGCCTTGCATTAATGGTCATGCGATTCTGTTATTAATATGCATTGCCATCATCAAAAGTATCGATTTATTCTCGAAAGGTTATTATTTTTTCGAAACCTGAGATAGACAGTGACTTTCCTCATGCTTTGAAGCTCAAGTATGGAAATTTTCATCAAGATCGACATAAAACTGTAGGTTTGTATAAGAAACAAGCAAAACCGGAAACCCACAAACCCACAAACAATCTTCTTTATATACAGGGTGTTTCATAATTGGTGTCCCGTCTTTAGGACTAAATAACGACTCAAGGGGAACAGATTGGGGAAAAATGAATATTGTTTATTTGGTTTTAATGTCCCCTAATTCAGAATAAAAACAATTTCACGTCCCTGGGGGTGAAGGGGGAAGATTTAAAAAAATTTAATTTTGTATGGGTAGGGGTTAGACCCCATGAGTTAGATAGAAAGTTGTAGAGCATCATGTAAAATGTGGGTTTAGCAAAAAACCCGGTGAAAAAATTTCATACCCTGCCCTTTATCGAGTGGGTAAAGTGAAAGGTATGGCTAGCTAATGTAGACAAAAACAGAAAAACTCATTAAAAACTTATTAGAACTTTATTACTTATTAGAAAACAGTACATTTGAAAATGAATGAGAATGAATGAGTCGTTACCCTGAAAAGCTAATGGTCTTGACCCCACTCGTATACAAATTTGCTCATACGAGCAGTCGAAGAATGAGTGGCATCTCAGGGAATATCCTTTGTCTTCAGTTGTCAATGCTCCTTGTATAGTAGACAGAACGACCTTCAGTCTTCCATTTTTTCATTTTTTTTGTTTTGCTGTGTGTGGAAGAGAGGTTGCTCGCGTTGCTGTTTTTATTCACAACGTTTACCAATTTCTTCAATTACTGATGTGACCTGTACATACTGTCTACTGTATAGTATGGCCAATGCGTACACTTCTGAGCACTACACCGAGTTACTAATAATTTACGGCTTATGTGGTCGAAATGCTACTGCAACTGCCCGCGAATTTAACCTCCGTTTTCCTCACGTGCCGAGAGTTAATAAAAACACCATTCTGCGCCTAATAAAACGTGCAAGTACCACTGGAAGGTTAGTAAGAAGTGCAAAATACCAATCTCCACCTTGCTACGTAACTGCTGATGTCGAGATAGACGTATTAGCCTATGTAGCCACTAATCCGAATGGAAGTTTGCGAACTGCAAGCTTGGACTGCTACCTACCAATGGTAACAATTTATCGAATTCTTCACAAGCACCATTTCCATCCGTACATATACTTCCTTCTGCAAGGTCAGCACCCAGGTGATGCAGAAAAGCGGGTCGACTTTACAAATGCCATTCTTCTGAAGATAGATGAGGATCCCGATTTCTTAAAACATGTATTGTGGACCGACGAAGCAATGTTCACTCGTGACCGTCAGTTGTCAACCGTCAGATTGTCCACCACTGCTCGGATGTAAATTCACATTTAGTGCGACCTCATCACCACAAAGTACGTTGGTCGGTAAATGTATGGTGCGGAATGCAAGGCGACCGAATTATTGGACCTATATTTATTGGTGGCACCTTGAACACAGACCGCTACTGTAACCTGTTACAGAAACACGTGTTTGAAGAGCTTGACAACTTACCACTAGCTACGGTACCTAACATGTGGTTCCAACAGGAAGGTGCCCCTGCTCATAAATCTGCCCGTGCCAGGGATTCAATTAAAGCAACGTTTCCTGACCAGTGGATGGGGATCAATAGTCCAATAGCATGGTCACCACGGTCACCAGATTTGACACCCCTAGAATTTTTCCTGTGGGGCTACTTGAAGGCTCAGGTTTACGCCACTCCACCTCCAGATCTGGTGGAATTGCAAAATCGAATCATTCGCGCATTCCGCTCTGTTATCCCTGCAATGTTGCGCGTATGCAGAAATAAGCACATGCATCGTCTGCAGACATGCATTGTGGTCGACGGCGGCCACATCGTACATTTTGTTTAAATTTTTTTTATTTGATTTCCCATCAAGGTAGATGGGCCAAACTTTCGTTTTTCATTTTACAATTTCCCAATGACGTTTACAAAGACTGTAAACTGAGGAATGCTTCTCTGTATGAACATCTCTACGTCCGTTTTTCATTTCACATTTTACATTTTTTACATTTCCCTTTTCCCATGTACAGTTTTCAAATTTCGTAATGTTTTTCCTAGGGGGGATAGCCCGGTCGAGTTTATTAGCTTTTCAGGGCAACGACTCATTCATTCTCATTAATGTTCCAAATGTAGGCCCTACTGTTTTCTAATAAGTATGATTTTTGTCCACATCGGCTAGCCATATCTTTCACTTTACCCACTTGATAAAGGGTGCAAAGCATGAGATTTTTTTCACCGGGTTTTTTGCTAAACCCACATTTTACATGATGCTCTACAACTTTCTAAATAAAAACATGGGGTCTACCCCTACCCCTACAAAATTAAAATTTTCAAAATTTACCCTTTCACCCCTAAGGACGCGAAATGTTTTTATTCTGAATTAGGGGACATTAAAACCAAATAATCAATATTCATTTCCCCCCAATCTGTTCCCCGTGAGTCGTTATTTGGACCTAAAGACGGGACACCAATTATGAAACACCCTGTATAAGGGTCGTAGAAATGAAAACGAAAATTATTTATTTTATCTGAACTGTTTACGAGGAGTTTAAAAATACTCTCCAAATATGTTAAGGCATTTATCCCACTGTGTAACAAGGCGTGTAATTCCTTTATGGAAAAAGTCTTTAGGTTACGTGTGGAAAGATTCCAAAACCTCTTCCTTCACTTCATCATCCGACTGAAACCTGTGGCCTTTCAGATGTTTCTTGAGATAATCAAACACGTGAAAATCACATGGGGATAAGTCAGGGGTGTAAGGTGGATGCTGCATTGCTTCCCAGCTGAAATTTTTGATGAGGTCTACCGTTGCTTTCGTTGTGTGTGTATACGCCTTGTCGTGGGGAAAAAGCACTCCTTCTGTAAGAAGTCCAGATCGCTTGCATTTGATGGCCGCGCGCAGTGATCACCTTCCCCGTGCTGTTTGCGATTGCTTTTGATTTTTTCGGGGGTGGTGAACCATAATGCTTCCATCGACGACTTTACATTGGCTTTCGGGCTGGAAATGAAAGCACCAAGTTTCATCACCTGTAACGATTCTGTCGAGAAAACTCTGTCCTTCCTGTTCATAGCGAGTCATATGTTGCAGTGACATGGCCCTTCGAACTCCAAGTTGTTCTGATGTCAAATGATGCGGGACCCATTGTGCACAGATTTTTCTGTAGTGCAGATGGTTCCTGATTATGGAGTGAACAGTTCTACGAGTAAGGCCAGTTTTAGCAACCACGACATCGGTTGTCACTCTTCTGCTTTCCTTTTAGACAGCGTCAATTTTGACTTTGGAATCATCCGTGATGGCACGGTTTGCTTGTCCAGGTTGTTGATCAGTTTGCAATGATGATCGTCCCTCCGAAAACCTCTTGCTCCATGCCCAAACACGAGTGAAGGTTAGGCAGTCATTTCCACAGACTTTCTGCATACGACGATGAATTTCAGAAACTGAAACTCCTTCACATTTCAAAAAACGAATTACTGCTCTCTGTCCCTGTTTCGTTGACTCCATTTTGTTGTTTGGACGAAGCGATCACTGGCAGAGCTTCGAAGCGCGAGCAATCGTTCTTTCTCACGTGATGCTACACTTGAATCTATTGTTCAGTTTGCACGTGAGGATTCCCAATTGTTGAAAACAAAAACGTACGATCCTACACGTCGTCTTTTTTTTCCTACACAAATTTTCGTTTTCATTTATAGGTCCATTATATATAGAAAGATAGATTTGTATTATAACTAAATATACAAAATTTGGCATTTCCAGAAGCCATCGACTTCTTTGCAAGATTAATCATTTGTTTGTAAAATTCAGAAATATATGTATTTTTTATTGTAATTCCTCATACAAATTTTAGTCGAGAAATGGCATCTTTTTAATTATTAATTTCACGTTTATTTTATTTTTCATTTAATTTCTTGTACAATTTTTGTACAATCAAAGAAAATTAAGGAAAAAAATGAAAGGTCTACTTGATTTAGTATAAGCTTGTACAGGGTGAACTAAAACACGGGAACTTTTTAACAGTCCAATAAAACCAAGAGTGATGGAAGAAAAACATTTTATTCATAGTAATTGAAACCTGTATACTTGCCATTTACGAAATATTAATGAAATTTATCATTTTTATGGCGTCCTCCTATACGGATGCATTCTTGGAATCTACTGTTGAGATTCCTCACTGACCCCTGCAACATCTCAGCTGGGATACTGTGAATTTCATCCGGAATTCTCTATTTTAACTCATCTAGATGAGTTCTTGGTCGAGTCGTGTACACTTTACTCTTGAGATAGCCATATAAGAAAAAAATCACAAACGGACAAATCTGGCGACCTAGGGGGCCAGGGAACGTTACCGAATCTTGAGTTCACAGGGTTAAAACATTTCTATGGCTAACGCACGCTGTTGCCTGTTCCACTGACCCATGGTTACTAAAATGGCAAAGTCTTTACTTGTACAAGGTCACTGTCCCACACTGCTGCCACCTGCTCGAGGCTGCCACTACGCATTTCAAAAATTCCCTTTTTTTTGGTCACCCTGTAGATCCTAGCACCGCCACAGCCTGGTGGGAAAATGGTATGCAGAGAAGCTCTCGCGCACGTTAAAGAGGGCAGCAAATGCTTTGCTATACCTGCATTCATTGAAATTTTTTTATTTAGTTTAAAATACAGAAAATAATGGCAAACCCTGAGTGGATGCCCCCTTACTGTGGGTCAAGGGTTTGGGTTTGGGATTCTGTGAGCTATGCTGGTTGTAGCACTTTTACTTTAGGGTCACACTTACCAGAAAGGTCATGGTTGAGAAGTGAGACGAGGAGTATCCAAATAAACATATATCTCATGATGTCGACGAATGAGAGAATCCATACTGCATCCGATGTAGCGCAGGTTAAAGTTACCCGCGTTCGGGAGTTAGGCAGAGGCTCTTGTTCGAAAAATAGTCGACAGGCTCCCGGCTGTTATCTCGGAGCAATGCCTCCGAGAAGCCCCACCAGTGCACTCGTTAAGCGCTTGGGGAAACGGTCAGAGGCAGCGCATGCCTTTACCTAGGAGGAGAAACGGGTAAGGACAGGAAAGGAATCAGAGTTAGTGGAGGAAGCCAAATGGTATCAACTGGTTATAATAGGTATTACCTCTACGAAACGTCCGGGTTCTGGAACTTTGGACTTAGAAGGAGGGTGGAAGCTTTTTTACTCTGGTGTCGACCCTAACTTGGCTGCCCAGGCGGGAGTGGGGATACTCTCAAGTCCCCGCCTAGCAGATTATGTTGCAGATTGGACCCTCTTGGGTGGAAGACTGTGTCTCCTGAGGCTTCAGATAGGGAAAAGGTCTCTCTCTCTCTCTCTATTTGTTACATATACTCCGAATGCAGTCACAGAGTACCCACTTTTTCTAGATGAAGTTGATGCTGCTCTTAGCAGAAGAGGGAGTTCAGATTCTGTCATCCTGGTGGGCGACCTCAATGCACACGCAGGGGCTGATGACCAAACGTGGAAAGGCGTGATTGGGAGGAATGCTGACACCGATTTAAATAGGAATGGGAGGTACTTCTTGGATATCTGTTGCAACAATGGACTTTCCATCACAAACACCTTCCAGTACAAGGATATCCATAAGTATACCTGGTATAGGGATGCAATGGACCAGAAGTCACTGATTGATTTTGTAATCGTTTCAGCCAACTTATTCCGATCAGTGTTGGATACTCGTGTGAGAAGAGGGGCAGAACTATCAACTGACCACCACCTTGTATTCTGCACTTTGCGGTTCTCTGAATCCTAGGATCAGAAAAAACTTGGCGCATCAAATGCGAGGCATTGGAGGATAGAGCTGTGAGGAAGATCTTTGCAGATAACATATCTTCAAGTTTCAAAGAACTACCCAGTAATCGTGGTACTGTTGAAGAGGAGTGACAGTTGTTTAAAACTGCTGTGATTACTTCGGCTGCATTGTGCTGTGGTCGTAAGCGGCTGAGTGTGGCGCAGGGTAGTGAGAAAAGGACTGCGCAGTGGAACGGTAAAGCCCAAGAAGCTGTCAAGGCAAAGACGGAAGCCTATTTGCTATGGTTTGCAAATAAGTCAAATTCGAGTCGAGTGCGGTACACTGAGGACTCAACAAAAAGCAGCAGCAAAGACAGTATCAAGAGCTAAAGCCAAAGCCTGGGAGAAATTCGGGGAGAAATTGGAGGCAGACTATGGTTTGGCAAAAAAGGTATTCTGGCAGACCGTGCGCCGCCTCCGTGGAAAGAAGTTTTATTCATCACAAACTATTAAGAGTTCAGATGGGAGGCTTCTGAAAACGGAGGAGAGCGTGTTGCGTAGGTGGAAGGAATACTTTACATCTCTTCTCAATTTGGTGACAGCAACAACTGAGGCACATGAGGTGCACCTTGGAGCGGAGAATAGTCACGGTGGTGTCACTGAAGCAGAATTCAGATGGGCAATTAAGTCCGTGAAGACTGGCAAAGCTGCAGGTGATGATGAAATCCGGTCCGAGATGTTAAAGGCCTTAAATCAGGATGGTTATCCTGTGGCTGACTCGAGGGTATCAGGTTGCTTCGATATCTGGACAGGCCCCTAAGCAACGGCAGACAGGAATTGTGATCCCTATCTTCACAAAGCGAGAATTCTCTCTTCTCTCGAGGTTTCTAACTAGTCCTGCTGAATGATGAAAGCCATGCTTTCGAAATGCATACAGGTTGTGTTTTTCTTTTTATTTTCGTTGTGGTTTAAGAGTTTTTATTTCTATTTAATATTCAAAAAGGGAGATCAGAGAGATTGTAACAATTATCGAGGCATCTCTTTGCTCAGCATTCCTGGGAAAGTGTACGCTAAGTGTCTGGAGAAGAGAAGTCGGCTAAGTGCTTGGGTATTACCAGGGAAGACATGCACCTGATGGCGGAAGATCGTGATCGCTGAGATCCTCCATAGGGCTGCTGTCCCCGCGACCGTAACGGATAAGCAGGTTTGAAAAGTAAATAAGTAAGTAAGTAAGTAAGTATGCTAAATTAAATTATTTTTCTTTTTTTTTTCAATTTTTTTACTGACACGGTTTATTATATTGAAAGTGTGGTTATTTTATTCCATAACATTATTTCATAATGAAATCTTGTAAATTTTTAATATATTTTAGAAAGAAAACAAATATTTATTTTAACATCACTTTTATTCACTTACTTTTTAAAAGTTATTTAAAAGCAGACGAGTGGAAAAGATGTCGAACCTAATTGCACAGATGATTAATAAAAAAATAAAATCAATTGCATTAAATATGGTTATTAATTTTATAACCATTGGAAAATTAGAATCCGATAAACTTTTATCACCAACTAAAGCGTTCTTACAGTCAATGCATTCATTTTTCTTCAAGAATTTTTTTAAAAGCCTGCAACGTATGCAGCCGAACTTGTTTCAAGTAAAGTTGGATTTTCAATGTCTAGAGTTATTGGATCTGACATTGTGAATCAAAAGAAGACTTTGCAATTGCTTCGAATTCTTTGGATGTTTCTTGCAACATTTCAAGCTGGCAATAGAAGTTCATCATTATCCTTTTCACAGTTTCCTACTGACCAGATAAAATAACTTTTGTGGCCATCAGTTATTTCGTAGCAATGACGTTTTATTGCTTGGCAATTGTTTTACCCTTAGCAACGCACCAGCAAGCAAATTAATATAAGCTGAGGCAAAACCACCGAGAGAGA
>JAHWFO010004801.1:0-16970 GCA_023313115.1 Rhysida immarginata | reverse complement strand
AATGTAATGAAATTTCAGGGCCCAGGCCTTGTCTTTAGGTGGTGTTGTCCTTAAAGGTTCTTTCGTACAATGTTGAAATTTCTCAACGTGCTTTTCATTGTTTAAGGATGGAATTTCCGAAACTTTTTTATGCAGAATGGCTATAGCGTTAGCCCCATTGTATTGTGAGATAAACTGTACTCCTTTTAAAAGCGTTTCGTAGTTTAGTTTCGTAATGTAGTTCCATAGTTTTCTAGGAAATACCATTTTACCACAGGAGGGCGCTTAAAAACGCTAATAATTAAAGTACTAGATAAATAAAGTATGATCACTCTTTTCCTCGTCATTTGCCGACAAAGCGGCGCAAAGATTGGCACAGCCAAGGCACGTGATGATCCGTGCGAAGAAGAGAAAGCTCAGGCAGGCGTCAAGCTAGCTTGTAATGAAGTTTTTCTTTTCCAATGTGTTTTTCCCATGGTTTTTTTTCTTTCCTAAAATAAAATGACAGGTTATTGTGCTGTCGAATGCTGAGGGGCTGTTAAAGGCAGGATATTTGTGATTCCTTCAGAAAAGCGAAACGAAAAACATAGAGCAATTTGATGCTTAGAATTAGGCGAAAACAATTGTGGCAACTAAATCAACGAGGGTGCGAAGAAAATGCAATGACATTTGTTGTTTAATATAAATGACAGTGAATATATAATGGATATAATTTTTATATATCATGAATCCTACTATACTATGCGAAGAATCCGTAACATTATTGTTAAGAGATTTCATCGGACCAACAATATATACACTACATGATCAAAGGAGTTGGAACACCTGTTGCTCTACCATAAAGCCGCAAAAGGCTTCAAACCCCGAGCTGCTATCACTGCCTCCACCCTACATGGCATACTGTCC
Source organism: Rhysida immarginata (assembly GCA_023313115.1). Lineage (NCBI taxonomy): Eukaryota > Metazoa > Arthropoda > Chilopoda > Scolopendromorpha > Scolopendridae > Rhysida > Rhysida immarginata. The sequence continues at coordinate 16,085 of JAHWFO010004801.1, read as the reverse complement.
ACAAGTTTACGGTATCTGTCCACAAGTTTACCTTCATTTCTCGAGGAGTGTCGTGGTCAGTTCCTGGACAGATGTAAGGCGAACCATCCTGGATCTCACACGTCTTTCCAAATCGTCCCAAAGATGTTCGATGGGGTTGAAATCAGGACTCTGGGCGGGCCAATCCAGTTTTTCAACCCGCATCTCGTCAGACCAGTCGGATATGGACCTTGCTTTGTGGCAAGGCTCATTGTCGTGCTGGAAGAGGAACGGCCCATCACCGAAGTGTTCCCACAGCGTTGGAAGTGCCCCGTTATCCAGAATGGTCCTGTAGCCATCAGCATTGAAGTTTCCGTCCACCTTGATGAGCGGGCCCAGTCCAGTCCAGGAGAAACACCCCAGGTGTTCACAGGGATGTCCAAACTCCTTTGTTCATGTAGTGTAGCTCATGTCCAGCCATGACCTCCTTTATTGTTACAGACCTGTTTTACTGAATAATTTCCATTGTTGCTTTTTGCATTTCTCAATTTTGCCATGGCGCTGTTTAACCAACCTCTCTGATTGTTTTCAACGATAAAGAATACATTGTTGCTTGGACTAAGATGTTCAGGTGACTTTTCGGTGACGTTAAAAACTGTTCGGGAAAACTCAGATTTTTTTTATGTAAAAATAGATATAATTTTATTTGTAATTAATTATTCTATTTTTCTATTCTTTAAGTTTTTTTTACTGTTTTCCAGACAGTAATTGTTGAGTATATATTGTTTTAATAAATGTTAATTAAAAAATCTCCACGTGATTATCATTGTCTGCAGCTAGTTGTCCCTCGCGAATAATTTTCGTGATCACGAGGATGTGTGCCCTACTATTTTGAAGAGGGTCGTTCCCTCCCTAGGCCAACGAGTGCCAATTATATTCAATGGACGTATCGATTTTTAACCTTTCTCGAAACCAAAGGGCTAGCCAAATATGTCCAAGAAAAGATCTCTCTCCCTACAGAAGCATCAGCCAGCTCATCCATGCGCCTTGATTGGGCAAGAGTACGGCATTACCTCCTGAGTATGGTGAGTGATGATATTGTCATAATGCTTCAAGATGAAAATCCCTATGCATTGTGGGAAGCAATTAAGCGTCGATATGGAAGGCCGGATTCAGTGACACAGGCTGAAATAATGCGGCGTCTCTGAATGATGATCATCAGAGACACTGATGATCCGAATGGCTATGTAGCAAGAGCGCTACAAATCCGTGCTCAGGCTGGAGCCGTGTCCCTGGTTCTGGATGATAAAATTTTGATACACCATATGGTCGCAGGTCTACCTTCAACTTATACTTCATTGAGACTCGCGGTCCAATCAAACCCATCAATGTCAATTGAAACCTTCCTGAGTCAACTAAATGTAGTTTTTAAGGACCACACCACACTAAATTCCTCAATAGGTGTAGCCTCGTGTGCCATCTCTGTTTCTTCCCCGCGTCCACATCCACATGAACAAATGACGTAACATGCCATAATTGTGGAGGCCGAGGACACGTAAAAACGGTTTGTCCGTCCAAAATTTATCCCACTATTGCAGGTCCAGCAATTTCACACACCGCGATACCCTCTCGTTTGTGGATCCTGCATCAACAAAGCGCATGCCTCGTGCATCAGCTTCACGTCCTAAGCATAACCCTCGTAAATCGGGTACAAAAGGACAAAGCAAGAAACCTGCAGCCAACTGTGTTGGTGTTCCAAACAAGGATTGGATAGTTTACACGGGCAGCTCATTTCACGTAATTAAAGAAAAACAGTTCTTTGATTCTTTACAAAGCTGTCATAAGCGTATACATACTGCAGACCCTAAGAAAACGATTGCTGCCATCGGTATTGGTGCGGCAAGCGTGCTATTAAATTCAGGAGCAGTTTTAAAACTCCATGACGCGCTTTATGCCCCAAACGCGCGCCTTAATCTTGTCTCCATGAGTCAATTACCAAAGCAGGGTTACAGTCTTCTTTTCGGCCCAACTGGTTATTCCATTACTTCACCCAAAGGCACGACCATCGCTGCGCAGAAGGGCGTGGAGGACCTCCCGTTCCTTCCTGTGGTCTCAAATATCCATTTAGTTTCCCGAACGGACCCCCCATTACTTTCAATGGCTGTCACTTATAGTGACATTCACAATACATTGGGCCATCCATCATCAAAAAAACTCACCGCAGCCGTGAAACACCATAGCATGCGCGGTCTTGAAGTTTTGCCGCCATTAATTGATGACGAACCATGTGTTGCATGCCTTCAGGCACGACTATGCAACGCCCCTCACAACATTGTGCAAGGTCAACGGTCAACACGTCCTTTACAGCTACTTCACGTGAATACAGTGGGACCAATGCCTACCACCTCTATCTATGGAAACAAATTCCTGTTAGTAGCCGTCGATGACTTTTCACGAAAAACTTTCGTTTGTGCTACTCCGACAAAAAGTGAAGTGCCAAAAGCGTTAATAGACTTAATATTAAAGCTACAACGCTCTACAGGACAAAATCTGGCGTTTATACGTTCCGATAATGGAACAGAATTCACCAATGCGGTGCTAGGTGAGTTCTACACGAAGCAAGGCATATCTCAACAATTTACCGTTCCTGAGAACCCCCAGTCTAATGGTGTTGCTGAGAGAACCGTACGCTCCATTTGTGATGGAATTCGAGATCTTCTTGCATCGTCAAAAGTTCCGCACCGATTCTTGGACCATGCTGCGACTACAGCAGCATTTAATCTGAATTGTTTGCCTAGACGAGGTCAAAGTAAGTCCCCTGAACAGATGTGGTCCAAAAAGAAACCGATCATCAAATAACGAGCTCCTTTTGGTTACCTGGTATACTATTATATATCCAAGTCACACCGATCAAAATTTGACGCTCGCGCCAAAAGTGGTGCTTTTATGGGATACTCCGCTTCATCTCCTGGGTACCTTATTTATGAGAGCAAGTTTTTACGAGCACGTGCCGTTCGTTTCTTTTCTAAGGTATTTCCAGAGTTCACAAGAAAATCAGATCCATCATCTGTCCCTCTGGTATTTCCAATTCACATGGAACCCCCATTCTTTGAAGCACCACAGCCTGACAGAAGCCAATACAAGATACGTCAGTCAGTAAACCGGAGTTGTCAGAACAAAACATGAATTTAGTACCATCTGTTAACCAAATTAAATCAACAATCAAAGAATTTAACAATAAGTGTCACAATAGGGATGGACTACTAACCATCATTGTGATAAAAAAGTGGGGGCCGTTTGGAAATGAAGTGCTGCAACGACTACTGCAAATTATAATTTCATCTCAACGTTTCCCAAACGATCTTAAGAAAACCATGATAGTACCAATATATAAAAAAGGCTCGGCGCAAGAAGTACATAATTATAGACCAATTTGTATAATATCAGCACTCGCAAAAATTGCAGAGAAATTAATATTCGCTGAATTGACTCAATATCTGTGGTCGGTGTTACCTAGTAGTCAATTGGGTGGCAGACCAAAAACCCCCATACTTTACATCTGCTATACTATTTTCAGTTATATCATCAATGCCATCGATAAAGGATTGGTCTGTTATCTTGTTAACACCGACATTTCGAAGGCCTTTAACACCATAGATAGGACAGCTCTGACCAAACAACTGGAGCAGTTAGGAGTAGATCAAAATACGTTGACGCTGCTGCAGAAATATTTCGATTGTCGCACTAACTACATCGAAACTGGTAATCAAAGCATCGAACATCGCTCGACGCGAGGACTGCTTCAAGGTTCACCGACTGCCACCGTATTATATGCGGCGGCTACAGCTCAGCTACATAGGTTACCATTAAATTGTAACATGTTTTCTTACGTGGATGACAACTTCCTGTACAAGGCCTATCCTGAGTGCCAACAAACTGTAGCACTCCAACAGATTCAAGAGGACATAAGAACACTGTACAACTGGTATACGGCTCAGGGTCTGAAGTTTAACGAGTCGAAAACGAATATATTGCTGATAGATAGGAAAAAAGATGCACCGATCCGCACACGCAAAGTACTGGGAATAACGTTTGACAATAAGATGTCGTTCAGAGAAGCTATAAAAACACTGATAATAGACTTAAATCGGTCTAAATTTTTATTTAGGAGTCTTCGAAAAATATTGACGAAAAATGAAATAATCAAAACAATCAAGATGGTTCTGGTTCCAAAAGTAGAATATGGCTGTGTCATATGGGCTTCTGCCTCGAAAATCTTAATCACACGAATTCAAACAGCCTATAACAATGTCTTACGTGCAGCACTCGCACTCTCTAAATACACGTCCATATCTCAAACATGTGAAACATATAAGATTCCCACCCTGAGTAACATCATCACTTATGCAAGACTAAAGGAATTATACCAAGCAATCGCAATAACGGATCATCCAACACATTATGTGAGAGACTGGCTTCGTGATTCCAGTAAAACCCGAGAAACTCAGCGATATAAAATCTTGCCACCCACTGCTACGTCCAAATTTCTGGAATCATACTTTCCTTATAATGTATTTCCAGTCTGGAATTCTTTTCCTTATACAACGAGAAATCAAATAATAAATTGTACGCTAAAACGCTGCAATAATCATAAGAAACATGTACACGAGTTATTATTGCAAGCTATATCATGAGTTAATGTTTGTACATTATCATAGTATTATATATCCCGTCCAGGGATGCAACCCTTCAAAATCAAATCAAATATCATTCAGAGCGTACCGCCAATCTCACCCACATCGATAGAAGATGCTCCAGTTTGTTCGTCTAAATCACCAGTGAACCAACCACCCGTTAAAGTCCCACAACCGGTATTACGATGTTCACAAAGATTAAATAAGAAGGCAAAAAAACAACGTGCCGCCTTATGTCATCCTGACTTTACTGACTCCGACTTGCTAATCACTCCGCCAATCACACCCCAGTCTTATGAACAAGCACTCGCTTCTCCCCAACATCATCAATGGTAAGAGGCCATGCAAGATGAATTGAATTCACTCATGCTTCATCATGTCTGGGATTTTGAGCTTCCACCATCAAATGTCAAAATTTTAAAGAGCAAATGGATCTATCGCATCAAATACAAACCTGATGGTTCGGTGTCCAGATTCAAGGCAAGGTTGGTGGCTATCGGCTCGTCACAAATCTACGGGAGCCAGTATGAGTTAACTTTCTCACCTGTCATCAGAATGGAATCTCTCCGCTTACTGTTTGCCATAGCTGCAAACACAGGGATGTCACTGCGCCAGTATGACGTCAAATATGCATATCTTCACGCACCGATAGACCACACCATATATCTATCGCCACCCAAGGGATTATCAACGCCAGTTAATCACGTCTGAGGGGGTGGCCGTGGCCTGGTTGTCTCGTCGGTTGGCTTGCCAATCGATGGAGTTCAGCAACTTCAGGCGCGGCCAGCTGCTGGTTGGGTGACGGCCAGGGCTTGAGGGCCACTGCTGGCGGGACAGCTATTTGGGGCGCGGCTGTTGGGGGACTTTAGTCTGACCCATTTGCCGATTGACCATAGCTGGTTTTCCAGCAGTTGGTGACAGCCTCTGGTTCGTTTATCCCCAGCAGCTCTTCCATCATGAAACCCCCTGTGCTTCGGAGGGCACGTTAAGCCGTCGGTCCCGGCTGCTACTGTCATCTCGTAGCAGTCGTTATTTACTGGGATGGCGCAAAACTCCCTCGTAGGAGTAGGTGCCGCAGATTATCGCTTGCGATAATCTACCCTCTGTACTAGATACTAATCACGTCTGCATATTGCGTAAATCACTTTACGGCCTCAAACAAAGTGGAAGATGCTGGTACGTAAAATTGTGTCAGCTTCTTACCCGATTAAAATTCACTCCATCCAGAGCGGACGATTGTTTTTACTACTACCAATGCTGGGTGCACCATTCTCTTAACAGTCTAGGTGGATGACATCGTGGCAGCAACAACAAATGTCTCCATCCTAACCTCCATCATGGACAAAGTGAAACAAGAAATCGACCTCGTGGAGTTAGGAGTGGTAAAGCATCTGCTAGGTATAAATGTGTAAAAAGTGAACGGTTCAATTCATCTGTCACAGGCACATTATATCAAGCAAATCCTGCATGATTATGGCCTTCAAGACATCAAACCAAAGACCATGCCACTAAGCCCTCATGTGAACCTTGATGATACTGCGGATTCACAACCGGTCGATTCTACCAATTACCAATCTCTTCTCGGTTCCTTAATGTATGTAATGACTTGCACGCGGCCGGATATAGCTTTTGCAATTACTAGGCTGTCGACATATGCTAAATCGCCTACACATTTGCATATGACTGCTCTTAAGGGCGTCGCTTATCTTAAACACACCTGCGACACATCACTCGTTTTTACCCCATCTACGGGTCCTTTGTGCGCATTCGCTGACGCTAGCTGGCGTGTCACCCCACAGAGTAAAGGATACTCTGGAATTTTGATAAAAATGGGGAAAAATACCATAACCTGGTCATCTAAGAAGCAACGTTTAGTCGCCCTGAGCAGCTGCGAAGCCGAAATAATCGCTATAAACGAATGCGTGAAGTCACTGAAATGTCTTTGGGACCTCATAACCGAGTTAGGACAAGGGGAGTTTGTTTCTTTCTCCACAATCATTTATACTGACTCAACGTCTGCCATAGCATGTCTGAGAGCATTAGAATCGAAGAGTAGGACAACACACATCTTGAGATTGCATAATTTCATCGCGCGAAAAAATAATCTTCAGAATGTGATTACCTACTGTTCTTCCCCCGACATGCCGGCAGACGCACTAACTAAACCTTTACCTGCCCCTGCTTTACGCAGATTCCTTTATTTGTTATCCTTATCTGAGCAGGATAAGTAATTATTTATATTAAATTACTTAACTCATTGGTTTGCTAGCCTACACGAGGATATTTACAAAGTTTATCTTGTTCCTTTAAACTTCATAATTGCAAAGTTATTTAATTCGCGGGATGAGAGGGGTTTTAAACGCAATATTTTTTGTTAAATGACTTTAGCTTTAAAATCACAAAAGGATATCTTTTGGGCTTGTTCTTACCTTACGTGAAGGCAGTAACCACATTGTTTATTTACTACATGTTTTTTTACATTTATAACGTATTGTACGTTTAATATACATTTTAATTATGGTATACCAAAATGCAAAATATACATTTTTGTCTTCTTTTGCTAAAAAAGCAAAACATACTGTGTGCGCACACAAAAATGAAAGGAATTAATAAAGGCATAAATGTTTATTTGTTTATTGTAACTTAAGACAACTTTTTTTTGAATCTGTATATGTAACGTCAGTACCTAAACTTCTATCTGTATAAATGACCGTCTTTTTTTTGTGTTAAAGAAAATTACAAGGGGCTTTGTTCGGGAAAACTCAGATTTTTTATGTAAAAAAAGATATAATTTTATTTGTAATTTATTATTCTATTTTTTCAATTCTTTAATTTTTTTTACTCTTTTGCAGACAGTGTTTGTTGAGTATATCTTGTTTTAATAAATGCTAATTAAAAAATCTCCACGTGATTATCATTGTCTGCAGCTAGTTGTCCCTCGCGAATAATTTTCGTGATCACGAGGATGTGTGTCCCACTATTGTTGATATTCTTTCCGTGGTTACTGTTTTTTTATTTCAGACAGACCACTTCCAGCTTCTGGCTTGACCAGTCGTCCCTCCTTCTGGTCCTCCACGTCCTTACTAGCCTGCAGCATGACGTTCAACTTCCATTTATCATTTTCATTCCAATGCTCTGCAAATTACTCCTACCCTGCCGTTCGATGTTTAGTTTCTTATTGAATTTCTCACTTTCTCGCGGCAGCCATGATCCTTTACCGAGCAGCATTGTTTTGCGGGTTTACCTATAAGGTAATAATGAAATTTCTTTAAATGCTATTTCAACAATAACGCGCGTAAGGGACGCCATGCTGCACATTTTTCAATCTTATTCCCCATTAATAATTATTATTTCGCAGTCTTTATTTAGACATTAAATGGGAATTTTGAAATTTCTTTTCCTTATTCTTTATAAGGAATTGGTCTGTCTCAATTTTTTTTATATTTAATCTCAATTCGCTCAATGTAGCGATTAATATTTCTCGTTGGTGTTTTGCTGTATTTAACGTACATTTAAGTATTTCTTAATTTTATTCCGAGAAATATTTTCTTTTGTAATTGAAATCGCAATGTCTATTCCTCAATTAAATCATATTGTATAGAACATTCTTTTGTACAGAATTTTTTGTATTTTATAAATAAATATCGCAATTTTTAAACCAAAATAAAAGTCTTTTAACGAGCCACGTTTACTCTTAAGTTTAGGGGTTCTTTCTTTTAAAGTACCACCCATTAAATTCTATTTATTTTGCTTCCCCCTCTGAACAAAAACAAACTGAATAAGCATTCATTTCATTATCCAAATTTAGGTTTCTTTTTAATCACTATTTAACTTCCTTTTAAAATAGAAGATTCTACGCAAAAAAAATTTAATACGTTATGTATTATTTTCATTTTGTCTGCACTACATTTTGTTCATCTGTTGGTAACAAAAGGTAGGTTAAACAGTGCCATGGCGAAATTGAGAAATGCCAAAAGCAACAATGGAAGTTATTCAATAAAACAGGTCTTAATAATAAAGCAGGTCATGGTCCAGCAAAGCAAGGCAAAGTTTGTGAACAAAAAACCAGTTCATTAGATACTCATTCTTGCGTTAAATCATAAAAAACCTACTTACATTTTTTCAATGCTACTTTGGCGCATTGGTTACATGGCATGTTCTACAATCTTGGTATAAAGCACTGTATAAAAAAAAGTATGGGCAATTCATTGTTGCAGGCAGCCATTTTGATTTGTATTTCATCTGATGATTGGTCCTGTTTTGCAGCAAATTCAAACTTCAGAGGCACATTCCTCTCTAACTTTTGTCAAAAAGGAAGTGTTCAATATGCAAGTTTGAATTTATTGCAAAAGAAGAAACAAACATCATAAAAATAGAAATGAATTAGGAATTAAAATTGCTGCCTGCAATAATGATTGTCCATAGTTTCGTTATATAGTGCTTTACCTTGATATTGTGGGTTCGAATCCTTCGGAATACACTTTTTAAACAAACAATTTTTGCATCAAGAAACAACTTTGTTTTCCGTCTTCGTTTAGCCTTGACAAGCTCGCCGAAGACGGAAAGGTACGATTTTTATTATATAGGGTGAGTTTAAAGTCGCGCACATCAGTTTAATGGACCGTAATTCAGTGAACGCGCATTGAGTTTCCATTTCCTCCCAGTAGATGGCAGTGCAGATGGTTTCGCATTAGAGCACTCTATTATAGTGGTCTATTTCGCATGTATTTCAATCGGTATTAGTCATCTCGTGCTCCAGACTGCATTTGTGAAGCATTGTTGTTCAAGGCCGCGGCATGTTGTTTTGCGAGGAATAGCGAATATGAATCTTTTAAATGAATTTTTCGATTAGCGCTTCTTTTCCCGGAGATTGTGGCCCTCTCGCTCGCCAGATTACTTAATTTAGGGTTATCTGAAAAATGTGGTTTATGTGACTATTCCACACACTGTAGTTGAGCTGAAAACGAACATCACAGCAGCCATTTCTAACATCGGTACTGCCATGCTTCGCAGAGTCTCACGAAATCTGGTAATACGAACACGCTTTTGTATTCGCGAAAGAGAACGTCATTTCAAACATTTATTGTAATACGTAAAGTTTGTCTGCTAAAAGTAAAAGCCAACATTTCAACTGATCCCTGTGATACTTTACTTTCATTTAAATTTTCAAACTGGTACTTTTACGGGTAGCTAAACTTTGATGTGCGCGACTTTAAACTCACCATGTATATGCCAGTCTTCGCTGAGCTTAAACATGTACGTGACGAATTTGAAGATGGTAAGCATAAAACTGGCGTATCATAACACTTTTGGTATGAGCATTGTTCTTCGACTGCAAAGAAATATGCGATCCTTACGTCCCGTGGCATACCACGGGTGATTTTCTAAAAACAGAAGAACCCTACCATCTGTGCGCTGGTGCAAAATAATATCAAGAAGTGCTCTGACTTCATTGCCAAGGAAAACCACAGTAACGTCCGAGGTTGTCGGTAAATTTTAGGGTCGACGGTCAGTAGGTTGAACGTTTGGGGTATTAAGCAATACAACAAACAATTCCGAATAATCAGGTTCATTACAATACTCAGCGGGTATAACGCAGGACAATTCTTTTAATACCAAGAATACCGTTACAGGCGACTGATCATTTTGTCGAGTTCGAACGTCGACAATTTCCCGTTCGCCCAGCTTATGCAATGACAATTAACAAATCCCAGGATCAAACCTTAAACAAAATTGGTATATACTTGGTAGATAGATACTGATATCCGCCTTCGTTTTGACTTGAAAAGCTCGGCAAAGACGGGCATCTCAGCTAGTCATTTACTATTTTTAAAATCGTTATGAGTCTAAGATATTTTAGATATACTGAACATAGTTTTCATGTTAAATCTCTAGTCCGTATATGAATTTCATTATTTTCTATTACAATTATATTAATATTGATCACCAATTGATATGTACAATTGTCCTATCAAACAATACAACTCCAATTAACATTTATTATTCGAACAGTTGAAATAAGACAAGGAGTAAACTTGACTTGAAATAAGACAAGTGAATAAACTTGTCTTGAGTAAACTTAATATATGTAATTACAACAATCATCATTATATAAAATTGCATTAACATTACATGATGTTTTGTAATGTTGCATTTCGAAATTTCAATAATTTTTAGTATGCCATTTTATGTTGTTTATTATAGTTTTTAAACTCCAGGTATTAAAATGTTTGTTCATTGCATTGGCTTTACAGAACTGTTATTTAAAATTTATTTAATTTAGAGATGCATCAATTATGAGAAATGTATGAGAAATTTAAAAATATGTATTTCCTTATTAAACATGAGCGTATAACCAAAATTCTTAACAATATCTGTTTATTATCATCTGAATCGTTCTATAAAATTATTAACACGTAAATATTTGTTATTTTAAAACAAAAAAATAAAACTTGTAAATTATTAGCATTTTTTTTGCCTTGGTATAGTTTAATACTTTTTGTAGCAATTTTTTTCTTTTTATTGTTTAATATAGGATACAGTTGAGGTATATGAATGATAATTAAATTTAAGCATACAATTGCTGTAAATTTTTTAAAATAAAGAAATTAATTTATAAGTAATGTGGAATTTGGATGAACGATTGTTTAATGAAATTTTTTTTCTTTTGGAAGTAATGACTGATGGAAAACAATTTTGATAATATACAAATGGGCAAAAATAAATCATATACATGTACTGCATAAGTGATACATCCATCCATCGAGGCACTATTGCATCATGAGTGGCTCACACCATGTAAGCCATGAACTGTTAATTTCACAAAAGTAATCTCCTAAAAAAAAGTCCTAATACCCCATGAACAATAAACTATCGTGTTTTCAACATACAGCTGATTACAAACAATATATTTAGAGATTGATATCTTGAAGAATTTTACTTAATCCTGATGTTATCAAAATTTTTTTCTATAAGTCATTATTTCCAAAAGAAAATTTTTTTATTAAAAAATTGTTCATCCAAATCCCACTTCCATTATAAATTAATTTCTTTATTTTAAAAATTTTACGCTAAAGTTGAGAAGCAAATGTATGTTTCAAATTTAATTTTTATTGTTTATTTATAAATATGCCTTGCAAATATGAAATAATTAAAAATAAGATATAGCCAGCAGTATTAATATTTGGAATAGACTAACATAACTTAATAATGATCTAAATTGCAATAAAAATAAAATAACATAAAAAATGCATGAAAAAACGAAAGATCTTATAAGTTTCAACCTTATGTTGCATACTGTCTTTGCACAAAAATGGCTGCCGCCAAGGGATTGTCCATACTTTCTCTATCGAGAAGTTTACTAATAATTAAAGCTCTAGAAAACCAAAGTATAGCAAACTTTAGCGTCTGCTACAGAATCGCTCATCTTTGGTAAAAATCGCCTTATAATAATTGTTATGCTACCTCCAAAATACGGCTGGAATGCAATTTTTTTTTTAATTTTCTCATTATTATAGTCTGGAAATATAACTGACTGACAAGAAATATCGTAACCACTATTTTTCCTTTAAATTTTGTTTTAACTAAAAAAAATTTCTCTATATAGAATGTTATTCTATCGCAGACACCCAGACAGCCATGCTCCGGTAGAGGCGTCGACAATGACAGTCGAGGTTCCTGGTTCGAATCCAGGTCGCAGAATTTTTCCTTCCATTTTTCCATCATGTTTGGAGGTCATCTCCAGTATATATTTAATTATTTGTCTGTGAGTTCATCAAACTTTCTGATGGTTAGATAGGAGAAATTTTTGATCTGTGAGCAGCGTGCCCACATCCCATTGGGCTTTCAACCTTGACAACTTGGTTTCCTTTAAAACTCCTTGTGACAGCATGGTTGTCTGAGTATCTGCAATAGCCCAATTGGTAGAGGCAACGACCATGACAGTCAAGGTTCTTGGTTCGAATCCAGGTCGTAGAATTTTTCCTTCCATTTTTCGACAGAAAAATTATTACACCAAGTTTGAAGGTCATCTCCAATATATATTTAATTATTTATCGGTAAGGTCGAGGTAATGTAATGTTGACTAATCAAGTTTTGCTTGATTTACACTTCAACCTTATGAATAAATTAATAAAATTTAAAAAACGTTGCATGTGTAGGTTTTTGTAAATTTTATCAAAATTTAATTTTATACATTTTTATCAAAAAAAATTTATTATAAAAATCTACACGTGAAATAGTTTTTAAAACTTATTATTAACGTTTATTACGTTGAGGTCTAAACTAGCCAAAAACTTGATCTAATTTAAATTTCTTAAATTTTTTTCAAACAAAGAGCGATTTTTTGTTTATTCAATATCTAACGTTACATTCAAATGACTTTACTGATATTTAGCATATCTTAAATAAAAAATGTAAAATAAACAAACTTTTTTAGGCAAAAAACTTTAAAGAGTGCACTTAAACAGTAAAAAAAAAATTTTTGATGCCTCTCATTTCAATAGGAATTCATAAAATTTAAAAAGATAACATTAATATTTTATACATAGGTTTTTAATATTAATTATGAAAGCGTATGTTCATTCCCATGTTATTGTTTATGCAAATATTTATTTTGGTGTTACTACACAATGATTTGAGTTTTTCACTATGCTTTAAAGTCTAGACGTATAAAATACCAAAATGGGCCATACTTAAATTTTTTTATTTGAAACCAATTTTTAACCTTGAATTTTATTTTTAACAATTTCAAGTTTAAATCTTTTAATGTTTAATTTTAATTTAATGCTTCCTATATTGAGTAAATTTAAAGTTTCGTTAAGCCAATTTAATTCAGTTATCCATTCTACGAAATTGGTAGTAACTTTACAGTATAACATAGGGACGACAGAGATTCCAACTAGTTTCGCCTTTTATTCCCGGCTTTATCAAGGATAACACAACAAGAGGCTCGCAGGCCTTATATACAGAGGCAAGTTACATTGTATGCAAAGAGATTGGAGGATGGAAATAGAAAGTGAACCAATCAAGAAAATAGGAAAACCAATAACAGAAATTACTCTATGAAACCGAGAACAGAAAATACTAATGAAACCAATAACAAAAATTATTATAGGAAACAAAACAAAATGATAAAAGAGGAAAGCAAACAAATCGCGGACCGAATAGAGAGCGCAAATCTTTTTGTCAGAAGACAAGAAGATTTACAAAAGAGAATGAAAGTAAAATTATATAAAAATATCTGAAAATAAATAAATTATACAAGGTCGGAGACAGAGTTGAGTATGGCATAGACATCAAAATCCGTTTGGCAATTGAGGAGGAGGCCAGGAGTAGATCTCATGGCTTTAAATATTTCTATTGACTCAAGGGTCGCAGTCTTGAACGGGTCGTTGCATTTGTGTAAGATGGACATCACTTCATCTTGGGTTTTCAAAGTATGTCCCGAATCGGTAAGATGGTTGGCATAGTGGGAATTACGATCTTGTTTCTCGTAGGAGTTGACGTGTTCCTTGAAACGTATTCCTCGGTCCGCGATTTGTTTGCTTTCCTCTTTTATCATTTTGTTTTGTTTCCTATAATAATTTTTGTTATTGGTTTCATTAGTATTTTCTGTTCTCGGTTTCATAGAGTAATTTCTGTTATTGGTTTTCCTATTTTCTTGATTGGTTCACTTTCTATTTCCATCCTCCAATCTCTTTGCATACTATGTACCTTGCTTCTGTATATAAGGCCTGCGAGCCTCTTGTTGCGTTATCCTTGATAAAGCCGGGAATAAAAGGCGAAACTAGTTGGAATCTCTGTCGTCCCTATGTTATACTGTAAAGTTACTACCAATTTCGTTGATGGAAACAGTATTATGAAGCCTTATCTCACCGATATCCATTCTAATCTCTATGTCCTATAGGGAATTTTTTTTTAACTGTTTATATTTGAGAAGGAACCAAAGAAACAAAACCTGATGAGGTGCCCCCATCCCTTGCATAAGCAGTGGAAATTAAATAAAACACTTTTCCATAGGTTGCATTCTATTCTATATTGCTGACTTGATTAAATAAAAAGAGAAGTTCTAGGAATAGTAATATTGGTAGCGTCTTTATTGATGTTCAACGCGTTTCGAGTATTAACTCATCATCAGGAACTATGAACGACTACAGAGTTACAATGGTCGACAATCGACAATCGAACAGTGTAGTGTATCGGTATTCGTGTGGAACTTGAAGCATAGCTTCCATAACCTCACCCTTCATAATCATATTCCAAGGGAAATACACTGAACTAGAAAAGAAGCCTGATGTACCCACAAAGGTCATCCAAAGTATGAAAGAAAATTGCCTCCACTTGGTGGAGGAAAATTTGATTGACGATTGTCTGAACTAGGGGTATATTACATAGTAAGCCACAGAAAAAACGAAAGAATTTACGAAAACCAATAATCTGGGAAGATGACATCATCAATGTCATCAAAATTGACATCAAGGATATGTCTTGGATTGCGATGCCTTTTTCTATGTAGAGAATGTTTTAGAATGCCAGTGACTAGATCATTATCATGATTTGCCATAATAGGCAGCACGGTTTTCATGAGCTCTTGAACATATTTCCCGACATCGGTCATATCGAAATTATTATGAATGGAGTAATTGCGAGAAATTCTCCTATCTAATTGTGCAATAGTCCTTAGGGTAATGTTCTGGAAAGTTTGGAGTTCCTTCCATCTTGTCTTGCAAATCGTAACCCAGACGGTCATACCATATAGCAAGATGACACGAACAATTATTTTGTATAAAAGTAGTTTGTGATCAACACTGAGGGCACTGTTACAGCCCGACAGAGCAATTAAGCTAAACTTTGCTTTTTTGGCCTTGTTCATCGCATAAGTCACATGCATATTCCATGATAGTTTTGAATCAATAACAACGCCAAGGTATCTATAATTATCAATCCATTCCAAGTATTTGCCATATAACTTTAAGGAGTCAAGATTTCTCTTTTCCTTCCTAGTGATAAACATTGCTTTGCATTTGTCGACATTCAGTTTTAATCGTCACTTGCTAAACCAGATTTCACATCCTTTAAGGGCTTTCTGCAAACGTGATACAACAGCACTAGGCTGGCATGCCCACGTCAGTATAGCAGCATCATCCGCATAAAAATATAGCTTGCAGTAAGAGATTTCAGGGAAGTCACGTATATAGTAATTGAACAGAACTGGCCCTAGCACTGATCCTTGTGGGACACCGCCATTTATCTCACAGGTATCAGATAATGGTGGAATACGACATTAACGGAGAAATGGAAATTTAAACAACAGACTTACCAGAATTATGTCCTAATTAGGGATCACCTTACGCTACAAGAACATAAGAAAGCCTCTGTTAACTTTAAAAAAGCAATTCACCAAGCTAAAAGATCCATCGTTTCTCGATACAT
>JAHWFO010004784.1:0-10503 GCA_023313115.1 Rhysida immarginata | reverse complement strand
GGGCTTATACAAAGCGATTTTATTCCATCCCTACGTTGGAACCATGTTAAATCCCGAAGCGAGAAGACTTGTTTGGAACCAAATCGATTCACGTGACTGAAGAATTCCAAGGACTGACGTCACACTTGCACTCCCTATTGTTTTGATTGAATTACCATTTTTGAATTATTAAGTTGGTGTTTTTTACCGTAATTTTTGGTATAAAATATGGAGGGAAAAAAATAAAAGTTAAATAAAATCACTACAACGTAATATAAAATGTAAATATTATTTAATATTCTGATTAAATAAATGCAATGAAAATACGATTTTAAAAAAATGGGAGGGGTGGTCAAAGAGGCGGAGGGTTCGTATTATATTCCGAAAATTACGTTATATTGATTAAAGTAAATTTTAGCTATTCTGTTGCTAAAGTAATGGCATTCTGTTGATTTA
Source organism: Rhysida immarginata (assembly GCA_023313115.1). Taxonomy (NCBI): domain Eukaryota; kingdom Metazoa; phylum Arthropoda; class Chilopoda; order Scolopendromorpha; family Scolopendridae; genus Rhysida; species Rhysida immarginata. Next base: position 10,068 of record JAHWFO010004784.1, on the reverse strand, counting down.
TTTGAATGGATGGATGGATGGATTTCCAGCTCGCTTCTCCCTCTTCCAGGAGACTAGCCGTATGGGATGATGATGCAAATAGACAAACACACACATCCATGCCCTTGGCGGGTGTTAATTTATTTAAAAACATTGAAATTAAACAACGGATCATTTGTGCGGCATTACAAAAGAAAAACGCTAGTTTTTGGTTTAATTGACGAACGGTTTTTGGACATTTTATTAATTAAGAGGAATTTATTTGGTGTGACAATCAGTTTTTAAAATATCTCTTCACGAGAAGACTAAGTCAAGATAATTTAGAATTATTTATCTCGTCAATCAGAAATCGTGGAGGAAATAACAACAATCCTAATGCTCTTTAGTTTCGTTCTGCAAATAGAAAATGTTTAATTGCACGCATTGATCGCTCATATAATGGTAATTGTGAAATCACTGATGACATGAAAAATTTACTTATCATAGTGTTTTGAATAAGAATCGTCCCATTTTGTCGCCGACCTCAAATAAATACCGCTTCATAAAAAATTTTTTAAGAATTTTTTTATTATAAGGAGATTTAATTAGGAAAACAAATGAATTTAAAATATTTATCCATAAATTAAAAATTATTAACAAAAAGAGCAAGAATGTGACATAAATCATAATGAACGCTTTTATCGCTGGCGTTAAGTAATCGCCGCGCCTCAAAATGTTAATAATAAGGCTTTTATTAATACAGTATTAAGTCACCTACTTAAAATATATTTAATAATAATGCTTTAATCGAAAAATGGGATCATGAATATGTGCCAGAATATAACTCACTTAGTTTATTTTGTGAGAATGCCTGCGGGTAATGTTAGTAAATTAAGTTGCAAATTGTATACCAGTGCACAAGAAAAGTGAAGATCGTATGCTAATTTTCATTAAAGAATATAAAAAGTGTTTCATTAATGTTTCTAGAGATGTTAAGTTGTGCACGATTGCAGAAAAAATATTTCGACTGCAAAATATTTTATTAATGAAGGGCAGTATTATGTTTAAATTAATATGTCACACAATATGCCATTTATCAATACAATATTTCAAGATTTTCTCATTTATTCATAAGCAGTTATACTGATGAGGAATCACATTATTCCACTAAAATTCTACTAATTTTAACAATTAATATTAAAACATTACTTCATCATTCGGATTCATCATCATTGGCGACAAAAAAATCTCACAATTGCAAGGATTACAAATGCGACAAATGTAACTAAAATTTATTTTATTAAAAGATAATAAAGAATATTTTGTAAAACAATAAAAATAGTTATTGAATTGGAGTTGGAGCTTATGAAGAAACAATAATATCACAATAATATTATGGGGCTTTTAATTATGAAAAAGAATTAAACGTTGAAATTTATATAAACAGAATAAAATTTTAAATGATTTTTTATTTAATAAAAATAATTTATTAGACTCTGAAAATAACATTTAAATATCAATAGGAAAGAAAGATTTCTAATTATATTTAATTAAACTGTCCAAATATTCTCCAGTGAAATTAAATGCCTAAAAACGGTATTTATTACCAGCATCGCGCAGGTTTCTGTCTATTGACTCTGCAATTACTGCCCTCTTTTGTCATGGCCACAGCAAAGCAATTCCAAACAAAGATGGCGGTCGATCTGCCACTTTATGTATTTTATCTCGTTGCATCTGTGGCTATACCATAGAACGTAAAACAGGAAGAAATGACCGTGGCATGGGAACCTTTGATCTTAATGTAACCCCTGCAAGACGATTAGACTTGTGGCGCCATCGCACGCGTAGCAGGTATCATTCAAAAATATTACATTGCAATGAAAGCGAAATGTAACAATAAAGATTTATTTTCAGAATATTATTGGAATTAAAAAGTAAATTTTGGAATTTATTTCATATCTTAGCTGTAGTAATAATGTAGCATATTTTCCAGGCGAAAATAAAATTATTATATTAAATCTTTCGCGAGAAAATTTACATCAATTTGGCTTTTTTACCAAATATTTTTTCTTAATCTAAGATATACCGTAGTTCTTTTTTCGAACATCAATAAATGACAAGTAAATTTAAAATACGGTATATATTTGATTCTCAATTTTCGAATAAACATATTTATTTTATTTGTTTTGTTTTATTTATTTTTTTTTGCGTGGGAGTAGTTTTTTTTAATCCGAGTCCGGATAATATAAAAAATAATCAAATTCATTCTCAAAAAGTTACACAATTTGAGATTTTTATTGAAAAAATGAAAAAAGGTAGAAAAAATATATTTTGATTTTTATGTTGTACAGTTTTGTGCACACGTTTAGCCAAACTTTCCTTTTTCCTCCGAAAACCACCCAAATGGGTGGATTTCCAGTTCCGTGCACACGTTTTGCCAAATTTTCCTGTTTTCCAACGAAATAATTGGAGTTGTATCGTATCAATTCGCTTCAATGTTTTGATTTAAATAATCTTCAGGACGTTAAAAAAATAAAAGTCGGTTTAAACTTGAGAATTTTTTTTATTTTCCGAAAACAATATTACTAAACCAATTCCCACTATCATTATTTATGCGTTATATTCACTCATAATACGTTGTTACGGGGTGTTTTATACATTACATGCCATATCTTAGCATTAAAAGTTCAAGCAGTACCTAATGGTACCAAATGGTACCATTAGGATACGTGCTACTTAAAAAACTGTCACTATAATTAATTACTCATTATATTCACTCTAAACGTTGTTACGAGATGTTTGATATATTATATGTCATACCTTAGCATTGAAAGTTCTAACGGTACATATGGTACTATATGTACCATATGGTACCATTAGGGCACGTATAACTAAAGCAATTCCCATTATCATTATTTACTCGTTATATTCATTCATGACATGTCACAATTGATTAATACAACCTCTGACAATTAAGTTCGGTGACTGAGTTCACACAACAAAATGCAAAACAGATAGAGCCACATTTACTTTACTGTCCTTCGAAATAAACACCCTGGAAGGCAATACACTTTTGGGATCGGGTATATAAGTCCTGGAAGCTCCTTAGGGCTGGCTTTAAGATCACGTGTCACATTTGCTTGAATGTCTGGAATGTCCGCAAATCTGTGTCCCTTTAAGGCCCGTTTCAGGCGTGGGAACAAGAAAAAGTCTGCCGGTGCCAGGTCTGGTGAATAAGGTAGATGAGCTATGGATACGACCCCTTTGTGGGCCAGAAACTGTTGCACTATTACGGCAGTGTTCCTCTTTGATCCATTATCCACAGTTACGTGCGCACGCTACACCTTCAACTGAAGAAACGAGCATCTGCTAAACCATTGCACGCACAAACGTGACCTGTCTGAACTTGCTTAAACAACGACTGGGCTTGTATTCACATGCATTGTTACTCGCGTAAAGCTCGCACAGATTAGGGTGTGACGTCATTCACCGAGCTTAATTGTCAGAGGTTGTATATTAAATATTCATATCTTAGCAAAGAAAGATCCAACGGTTCCATATGGCATCAAATGGTAACATTAGAGCACCTGCTAATTCCCACTATCATTATTTACTCGTTATATTCACTCATGACAGGTTGTTACAAGTTGTTTGATGTATTACATGCCATACTTTAACTTGTGAAGTTCCAATAGAACATATAGTACCATATGGTACCATTAGGGCACGTGCTACTTAAACAATTCCAACTATCATTATTTACTCGTTATATTCAATCATGACATGTTGTTACGATTGTTTAATATATTACATGCCATATCTTAGCATTGAAAGATCCAACGGTACCATATGGAATCATATGGTACCATTAGGGTACTAGCTACTTAACCAAACGTCACTGTCATTATTTACTCAATATATTCACTCATAACTCGTTGTTACGAGTTGTTTGATATATTACATGCCGTATCTTTGGTAACATTAAAAGACGTACTACCAAAGAATTCACACTATTACTATTTACGCCTTATATTCATTCATGAGAAATCCTACACGTGCCACTAGACCAATATCTGCTCTCACTAGTTATTCCTATATGTTCGTTCATGAGACGTCGTGACGATTTGTTTGATATATTACATGACATATCTGGTTATAAGAAATTTTTAAGGGGCTATCATAATGGTACCATTAAAGCACGTACCTATTCCGACTATCTCACGTTCGTACGTGTTCGTTCTCTGTCCCATGTTAATATATTTGTGAACATAGTGTGAAAAATTTAATCCGTTTTCAAGCTACCGTAATAAATAATAAGCTCCCTACAAATAAAAAAATTCTTTTGATTTAGAGACCGTTCCGCCCTTTCATTATTCTCGGCCGAGGACGACGAGGATTTTTCAGGGGGAAATCCTGAGATCAAGCACTTCCTTTGGAAGGGAAGTAAAGCTGTTGGTCCCGTGTAGTCGTTTGCCGGCTGCCTGTTAAATAACCCTTGCGAGGCAAAATTTGCGGCCATTATAACGCCATCCTGAAATGACCATCGCAGTTGAAAAGGACGTTAATACCAAACAAAACCAAACCAAACCGACCTTTCAATAATCGTCATTCACGTGCATCCTGTACTCGCACCATCTCATTAACGTATAGAGCATACGCAGAGCCGAACGGATGTGCTCAGTACGCGTTTTCCGCAATGCAAGGATAATTCGTGCCTTCCAGCATATCAATACATGCACACTCTCTCTATTGCAACGCAATGCATTGTTGGAATTGTGTCTACAGACGGACGGTCGGACAGCTGGACAAACAGATCACATAAGCAGTTTTCTACGAAAAATGTGCTAAAGAGAAATGACTGTTAACTCAAAGATGTATGGAGACATCTAAAATCTATTGCTTTTTCCACTCCTGTTCATTATATCAGGTTGTTGCAAAAGTTTCTTCCGGTTCTAGAACCCGTGCCCAAGAAGGGCTCATTTTCCGAAGGGGATGTTCATATTTTCAAACAAATTATTGCATTCGATTCCTGAATATCTTTGCTATATTACATCCAAGAATCAACTTTCTGACTATACATCTGTGAGTGCCATCAACGGTCTGAAATGGACCTTTCACGCGAGCATATTCGAGCAATAATCTTCTACGAGTATTCTGGAAAGATCAGTGCTGCGCAATATCACCGAAATTTAATGCCAACGTTTAGGTGATGATACTGTTAGTTTACGTACAATAGAAGAATGGTATCGCCGGTTCAGACGCTATCAAGATGCACCTCTCTGGTCGGCCAATCATGATTTCAGATGGTGATCTACGCCAAGCAATTGATGAAGATCACAATGTAACAACGAGGGAACTCGCAGAACAGTTCAAGGTTCACTTTTCAACCTTTGCCCGGCATCTGCATGAGCTGAATCTGTCATTCAAGTTCAATCGTTTTTGTGTTGGAATAAAAATCCGAAAAAAACTTTTGCAACAACCTGATATTTATCATATTTATCATAGAGTGGATCCAGAGCGTTACCGCAACATTTTCAACATTTTCTTTGTTACTTATTTAACGTGACTGAATAGATGGCTATGCTAAATAGAAATATTGTTGCACTATGCAGTAATACTTTATTGAAATTATAAATAAGCATTTAAAAACTAATATAACTATTCCAATGACATGTGTAAATTATAATGTAAATATGATCTCTGCGAGGCAATGTTGGTCTCGGTTTTTCCAAATACAATAAACAGATGCATTGAATCTAGTAGAGTTAAGAGACCATTCCATCTACACACACTGATTGAAAAATCTCCGAGAAATTATTTGGGACCCAACACAGAAAAAATTGAAAGATAAACTAAAGGTTTAATCAAACGCGGTATACATTTTACAATATAAAAATGTATCGCAACTGTAATATCTTTATCTACATCTGCGTCTCAGGCTGTGATGGTAATTCTTCTCCTATATGACATCTTTAGTAGAGTGGAAATTCTACACAACTAAACGCGCCGTTTCATTTTTGTGCAAGGATGGAACTGGAAACATGTCAACAGACGATATTTGCAAACATTTCCTTTTCAGTTAAGTTTTAATAATAGTTTGAGGGATAAACGTTTTAATCTTATATATTAAAAAGCAAAGGGATCATTCCACGTCAGTTTAGACAGGCATTGGCACTGATCTCTCGGATTTTAATGAAATTTGATATATACAATTGCCCTTGGGAGTTGATATTGAATGCTAAATATTATTATTATTTTTTTCATTTTTATGAATGTTACGGACAGTTCAAATTTTCGAAATTTGAATGGGGGCCTTATCTATGAAATACTGTAACTTCGATTATATTTTAATTAGAAAGATGTGATTGGTGACATATGAAAGCTCTTTAACTGTAGATTCTAAATGAAACTGTTAAAATTATATTACGCATGCGCAAATATTTGAATGGACGTATTGGATCCAAATTCGTAAAAAAAAAAATGCAAATTATTCAAAAGGTGGGTATTTTTTTTCACTAAATAATCATTAATATCTTACACATACTTTCATAAAAACAATACAAAAAATTCAAAACTGTGTTTTGCTCCGTTTTGAAGATATTAATTTTCCTGAAGCAGCGGGAGTCAGGTAGTAGGGACTTGACCTCTCGTACAGGGAAGAGAAAGCGTGTAACATTGGGACCATTCATTTATTTACGTTTTATTATTTATATAAATAATATTATTAATTATAATTATACGAAAAAATAAAATTAATAATAGCATTACAATAGTAATTATATCAATAGGAAAAATGTTTCTTAGAACTTTAGTTTTTTTTTTCAGAAATCAGAAAAGTATTTAGCACCTGTTAAATAAGAAGATAATTTAGTAAGAAAATATAAATTCGCATTATGATGTCGAATTTTTAGTAATAAAGAAAGTATATTTACTTTACATTTCCTCAGAGTCAGTCACTTCTGAGTTACCCTGAAGGACGAGATGAATTGCAGAAGCAGCTGAAGTTGATACAGGCTTCATTATACAGGGTGATTCAGAAGTTAGTGTGCAGTAGTGTATGGAAACATGTACAGCACACACATCAATGCACTTTCTGCAGGAGGTTTTTGCTGGTCGAATCATCTCGCGTGGCAGCCGGACCTTTCGATTTCTTCCTTTGGGATGCCTTGAAAGGTAAAGTGTATGCAAACCATCCGCATATTTTCCCTGAGCTGAAGGAGGAAATCACAAATGAAGATCCGCAAATCTCACCAGCCATATTGAGCAGAGTGTTTCACAACGTGCAACTGCTCTTTTATCTCCTTCATCAGGGATTGAATATCTTTTAAGGTGCCTTTTCTTCTTTTGGAAGTGGTGAAAGTCGCAAGGGGCAAGACCTTTCATCTTTGAACTGCAGTTTTTCATCTTTGAACTGTAGGCGCTGCAACATCTCTGGTGTGTGGCGACTGCTTACGGGTCAGCGTTATCGTGCTGCAGAAGATGGTCCAAAGCTGCCATTCAATCCTCGTGTCCACAGATTGAGTGGTCATACATAGGTTCACCCGAGTGGTCATACGTTGGTATAGTACGTGGAAAGGGATGGGGATAATGTCGAAAAGTGAATAATGCATTACATAGAGGACAAATGTAAGTATCAAATACAAAAGAATTGTGAAAATAGGTTAAAAAATATAAAAGTTACAACCATGGAGGCATTATTTTTCGATCAACCCTCGTATCTTCTCTGAATTTATTGAATTTTCTTTTAAAAACTTAATGAATTCACATTGAAAAGAATAAAAAACAGCTGTAGAATGCTTAAGACAATCGGATATTACCACAAAATTTATATTTCTTAGGAAGCCTTGTCCATCTGAAGAACTGTAACATACAAACGGATGTACTGTGGCTTGGATCTAGAGCTTAAAAAATTAATATCTTCGAAACGGAGGAAAACACAGTTTTGAATTTTTTGTATTGTTTTTATGAAAATATGTGTAAGATATTAATAATTTTTAACGAAAAAATATACCCACCTTTTGAGAAATTTGCATAAATAAAATATTTTTATTAATTTCAAATATTTGCGCATGCGTAATATAATTTTAAAAATTTCATATAGAATCCACAGCTAAAGGTCTTTCATATGTCACCCATCATATCTTTCTAAGTATAATACAACCGAAGTTACAATACTTCATAGATAAGGCCCCCACTCAAATTTCAAAAATTTTAAATGTCCGTAACTTCCATAAAAATGAAAAAAATTAATAGTGCTTGGCATTCATTACCAACTCCCTAGGGTAATTGCATATACCAAATTTCATTAAAATCCGACAGGTCAGTGCCAAAACTATACATTTCTGCCTGAATTGATATGGAATGACCCAAAGCACTTTTCATAAGAGCAAAATCGACACTTCTGCGCATGCGCATTGACCATAGTTATCGTCGTTAATTATTGTATGTAATTATTGTTAATTTGATCTTCAATGCAAGGAAAATTCTTGATTGTAACTTCTTTGTGGAGAGGATTGTTTATGATTGTTTATGAAACCACACAGTTGTTCGCCGTCAAATTTTGGCGGGTTCCATCTAATATGTAATTAAAGTGTATCAGCTATTTTAAACTGTTATTTTACATTAATCATTTTTACATATATGTAGTTTTCTTTCGTTTTTTTTAGAAAGACCTCCATTCAATGTTTTCCCGCTAATTACGTTTTCGACCGCCATTCCCGCAAAAAACGTTAAACCATTTCTACTATTTATGGTACGTTTCAAATTTATTAAATAATATTATAGTACAAATCTTTTAATTTGACTATACAATTATCAGTTAAGTGATTGAAAATACAAAAAAAACAAATAAACTGGATTAGAAGATAAGTATAGAGAAAAAATAATAAAAGTTATATAGGAAATAAAACTTCCGATACATATTTCTTTTTTAACAGTGACATACAATAATCCAATGTGCAGGTGATAGTATGAGGACAGACCGATATTAATATTTTTAATTTTTGACGACTTTTTATTTGTATGGTCATTGAAAGTTTTGCAGATAATTTCTTTGAATATCGAGCTACAGACTTTGCTGGCTCGATCAAGTGTCGTCTTGGCGAATCAAACTTAACCTATTGAGCAGTGGCAGCTCGTCCAGAGGCTCCGTGGCTCTGCAGCACCCCCAATTTCACTTTCGATATCGAAAAAATTAAATATTATGTGCTTTTTATACAATTCTTATACATGTATATTACATGATCCTTAATTTAATGTCAATAGCTATTCCCTAGTTCGTGAAACAATTACAATTTTCTGTCGCAGCACTCCCAGAAATTTTAGTTGCTAGCCGCTACTGCTATTGAGCAAAGATGGTGCCAGGTTTAGGATATTAATCTACGCTAATTAAAGGATATTAAAGGTGCCATTGGCTTTCTTTGGGAGGTGCTTCGTCCAAGTCGAAATCTACGCTAGAACATAACAAGCGCCTCGTTAAGATGTCATACTGCTTTATAATAATGCTCACCCCATGTTTTGGCTTCGGTTCGTAAAAAAATTGAGCAATTTGAAGGGGAATGCTTCATTCAATCGGGACTTACATCTCATTGAACTTCTGAAGAAATTCCTGGGATGCCAACGATTGACTTCGAATGAAGAAGGGAATTACGTTGTGTATAAATGGCTCTTTACCGAGAAAAAGGGGTTCTGTAAGCAATATAGCCTACATAAAAAGACTGATGCTAAGATGGAAGAACTCTTTCGAGTGACTGGTTCTTATGAAAAATAGTTAAAACATGCAGCGTCTTTGTGGAAAACTTCTTTCTCTGCCAATTCAAATTGTTCGATCCTCCTTTGAACAGTTTATTAGATATTCTAACCCTTTGATATAAAAGTGAATTTAATACAAGATGTCCATTTCGAAAATCACAATCGATATTTTCATTTCGTCAACGGTAATTAGCAGACATCTTCGAGGTGTTTGTAGAACTGTTCATACGTGTTTCCGCTGATTCATGTATCGGTTTCAAAGGCCACCACGTAGGCAATCTTGGATTTCGGCATATCTTGCGAAATAAACTTTTAATGAAACTCGGTTTACATACGTAAACGATGAATATGAAGAATCCC
>JAHWFO010004774.1:0-11830 GCA_023313115.1 Rhysida immarginata | reverse complement strand
TTATGAAGGGTGAGATTATGGAAGCTATGCTTCAAGTTCCACACGAATACCGATACACTACACTGTTCGATTGTCGAATGCGTGATACAAACAGTGTTCGATTGTCTATCGTGAATGATTTTGGACGCCTTGTAATACAAGATTCATTGTATCTCCATAAAACATGTCGGTAAGTTTTGTAGTTTGACCTTTTAACCAGAACATGTGGTATGTATTAATGAAATCGATTTCTTTATTTTTAAAGACAATTACAGTAGGGGTGGACGATCCTGGATATTTCAGGATCGATCTCGATCTTCGATCTTGGCCATAAGATCGATCGATCTCGGGCTCGAACCGATCTCAAACCATTTTGGGACAATAGCAGCAACCAGAGTACAAATAATTTGTTTATCTTATAGGAAGGTAATTTAATTTATGATTTCCAATAAATATTGCATTGATCATAAATCAAAGAAACTATTTTTATTTATTTAGAAAGATTCTTATTTAACATCAGGCATAAGCGGACATTGATCGTTTAGATGAAATGAGTTCACCACTTTTCTTTTGAAAATATTCTTTCTGAAGGCACCGAAATGCCTTGTGCACACAAGTATTTCCTAGCCAGTAGAGCAAGTGTGGGGAATCTGGAAGAATTTTCTCTTCAAACTATTAATGGACACTCTTGTCTAGGAATATTTTTCAAAGCAAAGTAGCCATCTATTTCGAGTTCCACCCCTCTGTTGTAATCATTTCGTAAAACACCTTGTCTTTTAATATGTAAATACATTAAGTTCAAAATAAACATTAAAATGTGAATCTGTAAACACATTAAGTATAAAACGTGCGGAGATTCTGTGATGTTACCTCTTCATCAAAAGCAGCCTACAGTGAACTGCGTTTTATTGGACTTGTATTTGAACCAGTCACATAGCACTATAATTATAGCCAATCATATAGCAATACAGCATGCCAGAAATTCAACTATCGAACCGATCTTAAGATCGCTTGGCATCGCTAATTTTTGAGCAGGGTGTTCCTTTATCTAATTAATGAGCAGTTTCGTGATTTCATTTATAACAGTAGCATGATTTTATTTTATAGTCAGATAGATAGAATTCTTATAGATAAGATGGCTCCGAAGAGAAAAAAGGCTACTGGTCAGAATATAAGGAGAAAATTAGTTCGACTAGAGGAAGAGAGCCCTTGTAACACGTTAAGAAGAAAGAAAGGAGAGACAGCCAAAACAGGTTAGTGGTAACGTTTGTTCTTATTATGAGCGGTTCTCGTATTGGATTTGTAAAGACATAACTCGTCAGCTGTCTTGGTGCCGGATTTGTCCCTCTTCGCGAAATCCTCTCAGTGGGATATCGCAGAAGATGTTCATTTGTTCCAGGGTTATTTGTGTTTGTACAGCGCAATGAAGTGGTTGATCTCAATAAAATTAAACTGCAGGCGATGAGCACGAATCTGCTGAGCATGCCTGGATGTTTCTGTTTCTTTTCTAGAAATTAGAATGCAGTTTGTTGCTGCTGCTGCCTTTTGGTTTCAAAAGATGATTCCAGGGTTTACACAATGACAGTACGATTATGCCTTGTTCGCTTACATGACCGAGATATCTTAAAACCCAGAAGGCCACGACGTATTTAGTCTTTTATGTGGAAATGAAGATTCAAACCATGCTGCTCTCGTATTTCATTTATATTAATTGAGAAACTATTTGAGCCGAAGCTCAGTTGAAGGATGAAAACAATTTGCCATAGATAATTTACCATGGCATTGTACATGATGTTCAACTGTATTTTCGCCATCTACTAAAAACCGTATCTTGAAAGTGCGAGTTATACTTGCGATTTGTTTACCATTATAGATAAGAGAATTTCCTCTTTGAAATACAATGCGTTAAAAGCGTCAAACGCAGGACGTTTGGATATGGTTGGATCATGTCTAGTTCCCCGAATCTGTCAGATGCCCTTGATTGTGGAGGAAATCTTCAGCCATTTGCCGATGAAGGATTTACACAATTGCGCACAAGTATGTAAAATGTGGAATCGGATCAGCCACTGTGTCAAAAAGAATCGGCATAAAATTTCCTGGATATTTTGGACGGGTCAGTCGGTGAAAGCGTCAAATAATAAAATCTCCACCTACATCTCAAGTACTCTTGGCCAACTTTTCTGTCATCCTAAAATAGCGATTGTGTTTACTACAAGAAGTTTCTTCGACGATGAGGCCGAGTTGGTTCTTCGACTTAATGTCCCTCGTAAGTATATTTTTTTTACGTATTCTTCATTTTTTCTGCACGAATTATCGTAAACTTCATAACCTTGGTATATGTGTGATGAAATTCATGATCTCTAATATGGATTCTTTTCCTTTTAGTGCTGGACTATTTGATGGCCGAACTTCCACATGATTGTGTATTGCTAGGTTCAAAAGCCTATGGCGTTATAGGAACAAATGATTCGTCCGGCGATTGCTTAGTAATAAGGGACCCTCGTTCTGCCTTTACATGCCTTCTTCTGCCTGAGATGCCAGGGGTAGACATTTATCCTTTGGACATTAATTGCGAAATTCCATTGAGCGCGAGTGAAGAAGAGTTTTCAACTTTAACAGGAATTCCTCTCCATACAAAGGCGAAATGCATGATTTTCTTTAGTGGATCATACGTGCGTGTTCGCTACTTGGTGCGACACTTTGTAGAGAAGAAAGATTTGGTCGTGTTTGGTGGTGGCGCCGACACCAATGCCTTTATTGCTGAGAAGCATGGAATACAGGGAAATCGTGTGCCACATTCAGTCGGGGTTGCTTTTTGTGGAGAAAAGATCGAGGCAGTGTCCGTACATTTGAGTGGAGGTCTTGATGAAGAGAGTATTTGCAGTGCTTTGATGCAGTTGAAGAGTTGTGATCTTCCTGAAGATATTAGTTTTGCATTCATTTTTTCTCCCTTTACATTTTCAACCGTGCATGTCTTTGTAGATGATCACGTGAGAGTATTTCGTAAACTCTTTCCAAAGACGGTACTAATTGGCGGACTTTTTTATTGGGGCCCGATTGGCCTGACAGGTTTGCATTCGTCTAAAGATTTACCCGACACAGTTTCAAAGTATATTCCTAGTTATTGCTCGACTTTAATAGTTTTCGTATCTATTCTTAAATAATCTTGTTTGTGATAATATTATCGACTGGCACTATGGAAGTTAGACTTACAATATTAGACACGAACGCCATTAATGATTTATAAGAGATGCTTTCGTTAACTATTGATTCTGCTCTTATGAGATTTATGTACTATCGGGTTGAAATAAATAAGTTTTTATATTCTAAGTTGGTGTTGGTTTTCCACTCGTTCTTACGTTCACGTTTTATACGGTTCTTTTTTTTCCGCAAGGTATCCATTTGTCTTTTTGTCATAGATAATGCTCTTCCTATCCACACTAAAGTTGAAATGCATAATTTTCTTTAGTGGATCAGCCTGGAATGGAGTCTGGTTTAGGATACTGTTCTTATACAGGATTTCATGGTGGTATTTGGCAGGGATGCCGGATTATCGCAACATTTATTGCTCCGGAGCATGCAATACAAGGAAATGGTGTGTTTCAGTCGGGGCTGCAACATCCGCACATTTGAGAGATGAGCTTGATTAAGTGCTGTGTGTTTCATGAAGTTGAATAAAAGTTTTGCGTTAATGTACCTTTGTGAATGATTACGCAAGAGTATTTTGTAAGCTCTTTCCGAAGGTTATGAGTTCATTTATTATCGGTTGTGGACCTTAACAGTTTTTGACCTCACCCTATCATATAGTCCAGTTTCGTCCTGGTATCGCGGGTTTAAGAGGGGAAGACGGTCACATGAAGACGAACCTCGCAGTAGACGGTCAGCAACTCAGGTTTCTCACGATGGATCCCTCGTTTGTTGACTCCGGAGCAGAAAGCAGCCCGAATGTAGTGACGCATAGAAATGATCGAAAGGTCGACAACGGGCATCAAGCGTGACGAAACATGGCTCTATCACGATATTGAAACTGAGGAACATCTAAACAGTGACTCCCCAAGGGCATGGACCTCTACAGAAATGCAGACGTTCTCAGAGTGCTGGGAAGGTGGCAACTTTCTTCTTTTCCATTGGTCATGTGCACTGCTTTGCTTGAAACACAAAGACGGTTACAATAGAGTGGTATGTGATATCTTGCGTGCCGAAAGTTGTGAAAAAAAATAAACCAACTGGAAAATCGGGTCAATGTGTTGATTATTTTGAGTTGTGTCACGTAATTTAGAGTGGTCGTCTGCTCAAAATTTTCTTTTAAAGCAGACGACAGCAAGCGTTGCAGGGAGCGTCTTACGACAAGGCAAAACAATGCTCCGGGAAAGGAAGGGATTTGTTTTACAACAAATCGATCCCGGGCGCGTTACGTAACGCTGAAGATGCCCATCGGGATGAGCAGGGGGGTGAAACTGATAGCTTTTTCTGTCAAACTAAGAATGCTTCTAATGTTTTCTGCATTATACATTTTGGCATTTCAATGACAAAGCTATAAATATTAATGTTAAAATATTTATAATAGAATTGGATAAAAATAAATTAAATAAATAAAAAATACAACTAAAATTTAATTAAAATAAAAAATAAGAAAAGATTAATTAAATGATAAACAAATAAAATAAATAAAGCTAATAATTAATTAAATAAACTTAGCTAAATGGATAAATAAAGTAAAATAATGCACAAATTAATAAAAAAAAATCAGTAAAATAATTAAATTAATCATTGCTTTGAAGACATTGTTGTTACAAAATGCGTCTGTAAAAATAAAATTAATTTCACGTATTGCTAATTTGGAAATATCTTATCTTTTTTATACATAATTGTTTTATCACTTTTGTAGAGTCAGCTTTTGCCTTAGTAACAGTGTCCGTTCTTTTGGGCATGCTAAGATCTAGAGTAAGGTCAGAGTAAAGTTCCTGTATATTTCAAGTACTTTTAACGCATTCAAGGAGATCTTTTTTGCCTCTTGGGCATGTTTCTGGATTCTATTCTTCATGACTGCCCATAGATTTTCCATTGGATTCATGTCAGGCGAATTTTTTAGCCATTCCAGGACACTTATTTCTCTTTCCCGATTTTTTTTTTTTTGATTTATAAGCTGGTACACAATCCTATTGGAAAATAACATCTTCAGATGAACAAATCTTTTCAATAATTGGAGTGACAAAGAATTCCATCATTTCTGTATAAACTTCAGTAAGGATCTGGCTCTTCACAAGAAACAATTTTGATCATTAAAACACCCCCATGGGATACGGTTTTAAAGGGCGACTTACTTCTCTGAGATATAATATCTATTATATTTCTCAACCGACGATTGTCTTGTTGAAATGAAGACAAAACGTGGGCTCATCACTGAGGATGACCGGTGACCACATTTCCAAGGTTCAATTGAAGACCTCGGTGCAAGAAGGGGACAGCTCCATCCTTTCCCGGTTTTGTGTTTTACATTGAAATATATGAGGAAAAATATCATCTTTCATTCTGTACAAGAACGGGACATCTCCAAACAATATTCCATAAGATATTAAAGGAAAGGAGCTGTAACAGGCTACTACAAATTTTCCCTAACATTTCTTGAATAATAAAGAATATATAAAAATTTAAAAAGCAGTTCTTTTTGTAGATGCACAATTCTTCTTGTTGATTCTAATATTTTAAATATTGACAGGAAGGCAAATGAATGCCCCGGTTTCTTGAGAAGAACGATACAGCTCCCAGAGCAAGAACGGGATATCTCCAATACATAACAATTAATTACACATAGGTAACTTTATGCTTTACTGTATTAAAATGTCATTGAAATTGTTTTCATAGAAGCAAATTCTAACATAATATTAAACATAAAGACAAAATCTTTAAAAATGAATTTTTAAAACGTTTTTTGTGATTTTTGAAAATTTTTAAAATGTGGAGCTGTCCCCTTCTTGCACCGAGGTCTTCAATTCCCAAATAAAAAAATTATTTTTTGGCCCAGTGAAGACGTTTTTTCTTCTGAGTGGGTATTAGAAGTGCAACACAATCTTGAATATTCATTGCATTTAAATACCTGTGTGAAATCTGTTTATTTAGGAATGCTGATAATATCGCACGAATTGTGTAGATATCAGTTCATCTGCCAGTTTTCAGTGATCATAGTGATGGATATAGTCAATTCCATCATTTAATAGAATTTTTTTGTTGATGATTTGGGATTCTTTAAACTGTGGCAAATTCTCGATTTCTCTGTTAAACGTCGAGTTTTTACGGAAGCACATACGTTTCCATTTCTGGAAATAATGAATTCCCAAAAGTGAGATTTTTCTTTGTATACATACGGTAAAATGGGGTGACTTCGGCCAGTTTTCTGGGTAAATATAAGCACAGCACCTCAATTATCAGCTAGGAAAATTCCAAAAAATTAATATAAGTTACTGAATATTGCCCGTGGCACAAATGCACAATGAAATTTTTTGCTATATTGACTTCGGCCAACATTGAAAAATGCAGAAATGACGAAATCGCGTTTAGGTGGGTTGTCTTCGGCCATTAAAAAAGTTTTTGAAAATGTTTTACAAGCTTGGTTTACAAACTTTGATTTTTCCAAACTTCGATTTTAATAAATTTGCCACATTCTATCTGGCCTCCAACTTTCTTCTGGTGCCTGTTCTTCAGTTTATCACCCAGTGTTGATCTGGGCACTCCAAACTTTTCTGCTGCTGCCCGGACACTCAAAGTTCCCTTTTGAACAGCGCTGATTGCTTTCTGAAGACTTTCTTCAGTATACTTTAAGTAATTTCGCCCACCTACCACATGAACATACTTTCGTGGCATGGCCGAAGTCACCTCCTGTTTTCACGTTTTCGATCAAAATAATTTCCTTTGAAATGACTTCAGCAGGAATAATAAAAGTGAAAGTTGAAATGACATTATGAAACTTGTACCTAACAATTTCCGACAATAGTAAAATCTTAAATGGAAACCATAAACCACTGCAGCCAATTCTTTCTAAAGTTGTGAAAATTATCGAAATTTCAAAAAAGTTGCGAATTTCACTGACAATTTCAGCTCAATTTACCGGGATTGACAACCAAGTGTTTTCGATAAAGTGTAGACCTGCCCACATTAAAAAAAAAATTCGCGGGTTTTTAAGTTAAGTTATATTCTTACTAGATGGCTGTATATTGTTTGTTACCAGAATGGCCGAATTCACCCTATCTTACGGCATCTAAGCCCTTTGGTTATTGGATGAAAAAATTTCAAATTTCAAAAAATTAAAAAAAAAAAAAATTAACGTAGTCTACAACAGCTAATTTTCTACTTTAACTTAATATTAATTTGTCCTCCTAATATTACTAAAAATAAAAAAAATTAAAAAAAAAAACAAAACAACTTTTTTATATTTTTACCCCCCTTCATCCATTCTTGTTTTTTACTTTAAAAGATAGAACATATTTGAAATACAAAATACCATCAAGAATAAAAATATTTCAAATACAAAATAAAATACCTGTAGGTTAAAGGTATTTGGAATATAAAATACAAATACATGTATGTATTTTGCATTTCGAAATGCGTATTTTAAAAATTACCCATCCCTGCTTACATTATCATAAGTCGACCAAATTTAGGGCTTATTATTGGTTGAAATACGATTAACAATGGTCGAAATCGGGGCCAACGATATAACGGGCCCCAGCCAACACCACCTAGACAGAAGACCTGCGCACAGAAATGTCATACATTGTTACATCATCATCAAAGGGCCAAATTTAGGGCTTATTATTGGTAGAAATCACGGTCTATAGATATTCATGGTCATCGAGCTCCATTAATAAAATGAAGCTAAAGTTTCTAGCTCCTGGTAGGGCGGGAACTCTATTGAAAAGTGGCGCTGCATGTAGAATTTGCCCAACTACGCCTACAGCGCTATCCTATCGGCAAACAGAAACTTTACTTTCGTATTCAATGAAAATCTCTGTCGCAGGTTGCGGTCGGGAATAGTGCGATCTATGCGGCGCGATCTGTTTTCCTTAGATTCTCGAAACAATAGAAAATGGCCGAAGCTCGATGACTATGAATATCTAAAGATCGTGGTAGAAATACGATTAACAATAGCCGCTTTTATATAATGTAACAATGTATGAGGTTTTTGTGCGCAAGCCTTCTGTCTAGGGGTGCGTTCACTTATTCACTTGGAGTCACTCCGAGTGACTCCCGTGACTCTGAGTCATTCGGATTCCGTTTCTTTATTTGCTCCGAGTCATTTGGTCTCCGTTTCTTTATTCGCTCGGAGTTAACTCCCTTGACCTCCAACATCAGGGTACGCTTGGAGTCTTTCGGAGTTTGTTTCTTTATTCGCTTGGAGTGCGACTCGGGTTAACTCCCTTAACTCCTGCTTTCAAGCTGGAGTCATCGGAGTCAAAAAATTTAATGAGAAAGACGACGCAACAATGAAGAGTGCCAACAAAGTTGCGACTTCAACGATGATTAATTTTCTTACAATGAGATATCGTTTGCGAACGCGCTTGTTAGGAGCCGTGGCAACCACACAAACAAGAGAAGACTTTATTTCTTCAAGCTGGCACATACATGGCCGCTTCTATCTTTCGAAAGTGCACGATCATAGCCTATCATAATTGGTTAGCCTTCCATTGTTGTAGGCTTGGCACGATAAAACGAAAATTTAGCTTAAATTGATCGAAAATTTGATTCGAGACAATTTCTTCAGCATGATTATTAATTTTTATATGCTCAATCTCAGTTCCATCTTTACGCATGAGGCCACCCTAGCCTCTGTGATAATAAATTAAAATTACAATTATGACCAGAACTTTGTTTTTATAAAAATAATAAAAAATAAAAAAAATATTATTGTTTATTCCTGTTAATAAAAAATAACTTAATGTTAAAGGCTCCCCATAACCAAAAGTGCCATGGTCACTGCTCATGCTTTTCTGATGCCTCCGGAGGTTGCGAAGAGGGGAAAAAATATCTTGAATCGTTCACAAGCAGTGTTGCCAATTTAGCAGGGATGTGTCCAATTTAAAAGCGCATTTTCATTATTTTGTGCATTATATATTAATTTACGAAGTAGTATAATATGTTTATTTATTAATGAATGATTCTATACTCATTTCTAAATGGAGAAGATAAAATAACAAATAATAAGAGTAAATAATAAGAAGTTCACCAATGAATAATGATGAGATTTTTTGAAGAGAATTGAAGACTTGTAAATGAATGGTAGATGGTTGCTGTGCATTGTTTAATTTTTATGAAAAATGTCCAAGACAAGACAAGCGCATGAAAAAACAGGCTAAATTGGCAATACTACACACAAACGATTATAACGATCAAAGTCTTCGATTGTTACGTCGTTGTGTTGACTATGAGCCATGACGCTAGTACTCTGATCACGTGATCACATTGACTCAGAGCATGACTCCGAACGAATAAGTGAACGCACCCTAGGTGGTGTTGCCCCAGCGCGGAAAAGTCACCTGACCATCTTAGTCCGATTAACAATGTAATCGTCTTTGTTTCCATCTTGGATTTTAACAATCAGTATTTTTTCTTTTGTTGGAAATAATTAATGTTGGATTGTTGGCCGGACTAAGATGGTCAGGTGACTTTTCCGCGCTGGGGCAACACCTCCTATAGAGAAGGCCTGCGGACAAAAGGTGTATACATTGTTACATCACCATCAAGTGGCTATTGTTATCGTATTTCTACCAATAATAAGCCCTAAATTTGGCCGCTTGATGATGATGTAACCATGCATACACCTTTGGTCCGCGGGCCTTCTCTCTAGGAGGTATTGGCTGGGGCAACGCCTCCTAAGGCATGGGTCATACTAGCGGAAAGTCACCCAAATGGGTCGATTTACAGTTTCATGCACACTTTTGGCAAACGTTCATGATTTTCACTGAAAGTCACCCAAATGGGTGGATTTACACTTTCGTGCACACTTTTTGCGAAACGTTCATGATTTTCACCGAAATGCACCCACATGGGTGGATTTACACTTTCGTGCACACTTTTTGCCAAACTTTCAAGATTTTCAACGCCACGTAAATACGCCCATGTAAATACGTCGCTGAAAAAACGTCGACGTTCAACTGTTCACACTGGACAGCGTATAATGCAGCGCAATTTGTGATGTCGTTTCGCTTTAAAGCATGGCATCACTTGAAGTAGCTTCAGCATAAATGCCAACAGTATCGAGCTTTATCACAAAGTCTGGCAGTATTTTAATAGCCTGGACTTTTTTTTTATCACTATTTCTACAAAGCATTCGCTATTGTACAGTCAATCAAAGGAGTTTAATACTTAATATTACATTTCATGCCAATGTGTTGTTTTAATAGCTTTTTTAATTATAATTATTTAAATTTAATAATCTTAATAATGTTAACTCGAAATGTAATATTAAATTATTAAAAATAAATTAATATTGAAACGCTAAAACTTAGAGTAAAATTCATCCGTTCTTGCTACAGTAATATTTCTGTAGTAATAAAAAGACTGTTCCTTTTTTTTACATTTTTACCTAAAAATATTTCAATTTTATCTGAAACTTCCATAGATTTTTCTTTCAAATATTTTTACTCACTGCTTATAAATAACATCTTCTATAGCAGACTTGTGAAGTGAATGCTCTGGCAAGAAGAGAGAGCTCCTTCCACAACGTAACGGGGAATGCTCTTTATCCGACTTGAGTATTTTTTCGATGAAATATGAATGAAATGTGAATGAAATATTAAGTCAAGATTGATTAAAATACATGGCAAAGGTTTAAAATACATTCTACTTATCAATTTTTTTACTTTCATTTCGTTTTTTCCAATTAATTTTGGAACTCAAATACACTGTTTTTCCATTGCAGAGTACACAGTGTCAAGTAATTCCCCTCTTTTTCGCTTGAGGGCGCGACCGTCAAAGCGCAACCAATCATCCCATGTTAAAAAAGGGCTTATGTCGCATCTGTCTACTCGGTAATCTGTGATTCAACTTCGGCGTAAAGTGCGGCGCCAAGCTATTTACCGGAAGTGACATCACTGGCGTCGTTACGTCGGTAAGGTCAAAAACTCTCACCGGTGAGAAGAGTTAGCTTCTAATAACCATGGTCTCACCGTCCTTACCGAGAAAAAGGCGGGGTAATTATGTAGATGACGGCCTCCACCCCAACTTGCGTTTTTTCCTACCTTGCGTTGATTTTTAACATACATCTTGGGTTGCTTAGTGTTTTTTTGGGGGGGGGGGTGGACGAAAAATTTAGTTTTTATTTATGGTGGGAACGCCTTTTTTTTTTCTCTCTCGAAAGCGATCTCCGCTAACTTTAATGGCGACGACTTCCGTCTTCCAAACACGCAACGCCATCTAGCGACAGCGCTTGAAGCCAGGTCTCGCTTTGATGACAGCCATGGTTCCTTCAATTAAGAAACCATGACGACAGCAATCAGTTTAGACACGGAATTTGCTTTGAAAGTAGTTCCAGTGACGAACCACCAGCCGTCTGTTTAGAGAGGTTATCTAAGGAAAAAATTAACTAGCTTTAAATTTTATCAAACTTTAACCACTCTCGGCGCTCCGCGCCTCACATCGGCCCTGCGGGCCTCATTCAGTAAGGATCATTGGTCACTGTTTTCCGTTATTCGAACGCCTCCGGCGTTCTGTCTACGACGTCCCCCTCCGGGGGTAAGTTAGTGATATATACCCCAACCTGTTTGGTCATACGAAGTACCGTAAACCGAGGCACGTTCTTGACATCAATTTTGAAAATATTAGCAACGTCTCTTTCCCAGACTACTGGAAGATGTGA
>JAHWFO010004769.1:6125-21752 GCA_023313115.1 Rhysida immarginata | reverse complement strand
ATTCCTCACATGATTTCATTCTTTCTATTTTATATATTACATTCATATTTTGGGAAGGAATTATTCTATCAAACAGTGGGAAGGACAATTATAACGTAACTTAGAACAGTCATATTATACGTAAAGAACCCTGATTAATTTAATCTAAATTCTGTATATTATCCAGTTAGTTGTTTAGTTGTGTTTATTAAAGTCTTACGTTCAGATCTTTATTCAGTAACAATATAGCAGATTGCTCAGTCAGTAGTTTACATTCATTATTATTTCGGAGCTATTAAAGCCATATTTGTAATTTACATTCCGGGAGAAATAGAACATTTTACAATTTGAGTTCCTGTTGAACATTGTTATCACTGTGTAATTTTAAAGTCAGTATAACCCGAATTTCCTTGAGATATAAATTATATAATCGAAGAATTGAGAATTACATTCACACCTAATTTACATATTACTATTGCTAATATATCATTATTGTTATATCAAGAACTTCTGATCATTGTCTTATAAGTTTAGTCTAAAGAACCCTTAATTGATAGTCATTCTGTTGTAAGCCACATAATTTAATTACTAAATTATTATTTGGAATTGTGATTACTCATTGAAACGTATAATTAGTCAAATTGCCACAAGTCATTTCTTACTTACAAATTGTGTTATTTTATTTGAATCTTAATTGGAGTTTGACCAAGTTGAAATTCATATCTTAAATTATCTTTATCATTTGCATTACCTTCCATACAATATTGTTTTATATACATTTGTTGAATATTGAATAAACATTATATGTTAAATTGTTAAGTCAGTCTAAGTGCCTATTCTTTCCTCTAGGCCGGGCCAGTTTAAGCGGAGGTATCTTTATGTAAGTGGGATAAACCCTAAATTATCATAAACTTTGTGAATAGTATAATTCACTGGCGCAGTCTTTTACCTAACATAATTATAATAATTTACTCGACCATAGATCTATGAATATTATCCCCAGGAACCCTACACAGATTGTAAGCAATTAATCCTTTATTAAATTAAATATGTTTCAAAATTGAAATACTCGCCTGCTCCCTTTTCTGTCCATGACTTATGCTGATCTCTGGGTGGACGAGGGCACAGGTCAGTGACCCAAGTCCAGCATAAGAATAGTCGTGACACTTAGTTTTCAAAATATACACTTTCCCACAGAATATAGTCAAAATGTATTTTTAGGAAATGTATTTTCTCTCGATGTGTAGAAGAAAAACTTGGCAATTCATCTCATTGTGTAGTCTAGCGATCGCCGATTCTTCTAATGAGATGCTTTCCATGCATGGAGTGCTTCCTCTGTCGTCTTTCCACTCTTTCTCAATAGTCTGCTAACTTTCCGACTAATCATTTTTAAAGATTTTCAAAAAATTGTTAAGTACTAAGAACTCTCTTTTCTAAGTAAAGCCTTAATAACAGGAATTCTATGCATTGTTACAAATTTTGCCTTTCATTGGTGGTCATGAGATATAGATTGTTGATTCCTGCCTGGTCTTGGTGCATTACGTGTTGACACCATTGTTAATACGTATTGTTGCACAAACTTTTCCTTGCATTGTTGGTCATGAGATATATATTGTTGGTCCGTGCAGAGTGTTTGTGAATTGCGTGTTGATACCTATTGTTGCACAAACTTTGCCTTGCATTGTTGGTCGTGAGATATTTCTCATTAATATGCCCTGCCATAACCATGAATATCTATTTTTTATCGATAATTATTATTTTTACGTAATCTGAGTTGGACAGTGACTTTCCTCTCTCTTTGAAGGTCAAGTATGCAAAATATCATAAAGATCAGAATAAAACTGTATATTTGTATTCAATACACAAAAACAAACCCACAACAAACCCACAAATATCCTTCTTTATATATATAGAAGACTAGTAGAGGTACCCGGCGTTGCCTGCGTTAATTACACTTGTAGGTAGAGATAGATCTCAAAAAATTAAATTATATCTCCCTATTGGTTAAATAATAACTCAATCAATACAACACAGAGCGAACGGACTATCCATTCTACGAAAAATACGAAAAACAGGAAGCCCAGTTGATATACCTGAGCATCTAAATTCTTCTTGACTTGGCTTACCACTGCGGAGCATCACCAGATACTTTAGATTCAAGTTTTTCTTGCCCTTGACGTAGAAGCTCTTATACCCTGTTGCCCTATTCGAAATGCCATTGTTCAGACGTTTCAAACGCTCGTATAGCTTTTTCTGTTTTAGTTGCAGAGTTTCTCAGACCAATACTCGTTCTTTTTCTTTCCTTTCCAGACACATAAATTTTTGGACGTTGTCTGGACGTTTCATAGGGAGCTCAAGGGAGACACGCGCGACTCCTATGCTTAATCAGTAGACGCTGCCTTATTAATGTTCTGTCACTGCATCTTCACTTCATGCTCATTATCAAAAATTTTTGGAAAGGAACGTTCAGTCAACGCATTGTCAGCATTTCAGTTTCCAAAATATACACTGTCCCACAGAATACAGTCAAACCATATTTTTATTAAATGTTTGGACCTCCTGTGCTACCAAATAAGCTAGGTGAAAGCCCCTGTATGACTCGGACTTTTATTTTGGAATACATTTTGAAATATCTTAAAAATAACACACATGAAGTTGCTTATGTAACGTGCAAAACTGTATGTGTTTAAGCAGATGAGCGCAGTGGAAAAATGGGCACGCACAGTGACGGTATTAAATGTTAGAAACAGTTTTATTAAATAACAACAATAAAGACAAAATGGTAAATACTCAATTGGTATTGTTAGAAAATCAAAGTAAAACTAATAACTAATATTATAGAACTTATTAATAACCAGAATTCTTACATTGCTAAGAAATAAGAGTGAAAGAGCATGAACTGTAAATCAATAGTAAGTTATACGTATCACATGAACAGCCAATAGCTAATATCCTTAACTCTCAATAAATATAACATTTACAATTTATATAATCAAACGTAATTAAAGGCAATTACTTTAATAAATACAACCCCTTAAGCTTATGTACCGTATTAAAATTACATTAGAATACACTTTCGGGTAAGAATAAGGCCATACAATAATCGTTTCGGAAATTATCAGGTAAACAATTATTTACTACATTGGCGAACACAATAAACTAAACCGTAATTTCAAATACAACGGTTAACTATGGTCGTACACCTAGTTGACCTCTTTGAAATGTAGCGTTGCTAATAGGCAAAATGGAAACGTTCAATAAATAGTTCCCTATGGTAAATAATAATTAGTCCAAATAGGTAGGTCATTAATAGTCCGAACAAGTAAGTAGTAAATACTAATTCAGTTCAAATAAAGTTCTATATTTAAAATATATATGACACACATTCACAATTGCTATGACTTATAATCAGAATGAGTTGCTTCTACCTCTCAAGCACTGCAATAAAAATAATTGAAACTATTAACACAGCACTGAAACAGACGCACTTGCAAAGAACAACACATTCACCGTAATATATTTTTCTAAAGCAACATAAATTAAGCCAAAAGTGGCTCACACAAAGAGACAGCAAATTAAGCACTACCGTCAATATACTTAATTTAAGCTTGGGCTAAAGCAAACCCCAGCTGGCTGGAAAAGTAGGCCGACATTCCATACGGCCATAAACACCTCACTTTAGAGAAAATGCGTAGCTCCCGCCAATAGAATTCCATGAACGAAACTTTAGTCAACATGGCATAGCTGCCCACATAATAAGCAACACTTACTAGAGATGCGGCGCACTCGGCGACAGTCCTGTAGAACACCGTTGGTGTCTCGCTCCCATACGCAGAACAAAGCCATTTACAGCTCCTGCTATCATTCTGCCACGCCGATGGAACGCACGCCGTGTCCGCTTCACTGCACGACTCCGTCTGACCCGTTGGAACAGTCGTAGTCGCTCGCCAGCTTCTTTGCAAATGCGAGAATCGGCGTCGGTGGCTCAGCAGTTGAGTGATCGCCTCTGATGCCCGAGTATGCGGGTTCGATCCCGGCCGAGGACGACGAGGATTTTTCAGGGGAAAATCCTGAGATCACGCACTTCATTCAGAAGAGAAGTAAAGCCGTTGGTCCCGTGTAGTCGTTTGCCGGCTGCACGTTAAAGATCCCTTGCGAGCCAAAATTTGCCGCCCCTATAACGCCGTCCTGAAATGACCATAGCAGTTGAAAAGGACGTTATTACCAAACAAACCAAACCAAATGCGGAGAACGTTTTCTCCTCTCTTCTCGTCTGGCTACACAGTATAATTCACGCATACGGGCTTCTCGATTCTCATCGGTCGTTTTTGCAGACACGTTAAGCGGCTTCCTCTCTCTCCACGCTGTCTCTCCTCCCTTTTTCAATTCGAGCTCCGCGGCCGAATCTCGTCGCTCGTTCTCATAGGCTGCTGAGTGTTGTCGCTGTTGACCCCGTCGGTGACGATGCTCTGGTCCCCTCTGTGAATGACAAAAGAGTCGGGTACGAAATTGCATGTTTCCGTCATCGGAATTGTTGAAGATTCCGAATTCCGTGATAGCTTAGAATTAATACAGTGAAAATTCTTAATAAAAATTTGAGAAAAAAATTTTTTAAAGGCTCACAATGGATGGACCTCTCCAAGGATGCCACTGCTAGTCTAAATTATTTCTTAGTCATGTAATCTTAATTTAGATGTACAATTAATGTTGTTGCAATTCCTACTCTTTTCGATGTCTTGAAGCAAAACTTGGCCATTCATCTCTTTTTGTAGTCTAGCAATCACCAATTCTTCTATTGACCTGCTTACCATTTGCTCAATAAAGCACGGAGCTAAAGGAGTGCTTCCTCTGTCGTCTTTTCACTCTTTCTCAATAGACTGCTAGCTCTCCATTATCTCCAGTTACTGATCATTTTTAAAGATTTTAGAAAAATTGTTAGGTAATAAGAACACTGTTTTCTAAGAAAACCCTGAATAACAGGAACTCTATGCATTGTTACACATGGAAACCTATTTATATTGCCCAACATTTGCCTTGCATTGTTGGTCAAGAGATATTTCTCATTAATATGCCTTCCCATAACCATGAATATCGATTTTTTATTAATAACTATTATTTTTTCAAAATCTGAAGTAGACAATGACTTTCCTCATGCTTTGAAGGTCAAGTATAAGAAATTTCATCAAGATTGGAATAAAACTGTAGATTTGTATTCAATACGCACAAACAAACCCACAAACCCACAAACCTACTTCTTTAAATATATAGGTAGGTTTTTTCTATTTTCACAACGACTTCTAAGTAAGTCAAATTTTTGTAGAATTTAAGCACGACCAAACTTTCGCGTGTTTCTTTCGCGCTCTGAAACAACCAGATTTTGCTAATACGAATCCATAACCATTGCTCACTCTGGTAACGGAACTGCAAATCCATAATATCCGACCACGACCTACTGGATACTAACTAGCCAGTAGGTCGTGATCTAACCTCCCATTGGTTAAATAATAACTCAATCAATACAACACAGAGTAAACGGACTATCCATTCTACGAAAAATACGAAAAACAGGAAATCTAGGCGATATACCGGGACTTTATCTAAACTCTTCTCGTCTTGCCTCACATCTGCAGGGCATCACCAGATATTTTAGACTCAAGTTTTTCTTGCCCTTGATGTAGAAGCTCTTATGCCCTCTTGCTCCATTCGAAATTCCCGTTGTTCAGAAGTTAATTGCAGAGATTCTCTGACCAATACTCGTTATTTCTCTTTTCTTTCCAGACACATAATATTTGCCGGTCGTCTGGACGTTTCAAAAGGGAGCTCAAGTGACACACGCGTGACTCTTTGCCTCATCAATAGACGCTGCCTTATTAATGTTCTGTCAGTGCATCATCACTTTATGCTTATTATCAATAATTCTTGGAAACGAACGTTCAGTCATCCCATTATCAGAATCTCAGTTTCCAAAATATACACTTTCCCACAGAATATAGTCAAAATGTATTTTTATGAAATGTTCAGATCTGCTGTGGTACCAAAGAAGCTAGGTGATAACCCCAGCGTAGATCGGACTTTTTTTTCCACCCTTATATTAACTCGCTCTTAGATTTTGTGAGATGGTACAGAATCTTTCAGTGAAATATTGAAGAACTTCCGCTTTTCCATTCGCTCTTAAATTTTAGTTACAGGTTTGATCCCGATGACAACACATTTTAGCAATTTTTATCTTCCAATTTCTGTTTTTTTCCCGCAAAAAAAATTTCAATAGATTCATTTTTCCTGCAAGTCTATGGAATTTTTTTTGCGTGGAGCCGTTTGTGACATCAGAATTTGTTTTGCCAATAAGATTGTTTCTTCTAAGAGATAAAACTTAAAAATTCATTTTGAGAGTAAGGGTGGTAAAAAATGCTTCATTTTTCTCTTTACTTATTTTGAATAAATTTTGAAATATCTTAAAAATAACACACATGAAAACGCTTATAATTAATACAGTAAAAAATTCTTAATAAAAATTTGAAAAACAGTTTTTTTAAAGGCTCACAATGGATGGACATTTCCAAAGATACCACTGCTAGTCTAAATAATTTCTCACTCACGTAAACTTACTTTAGATGTACACTTGATGTTGTTCCAATTCCCTTTCTTCTCTTTATATCTTGAATCAAAACTTGGCTGTTCATCTCTTTTTGTAGTCTAGCAATCGCCGATTCTTCTATTGACCTGCTTACCATTTGCTCAATACCGCACGGAGCTAAAGGAGTGCTTTCTCTGTCGTCTATCCACTCTTTCTCAATAGTCTGCTAACTTTCTATTATCTCCAGTTACTGATCATTTTTATAGATTTTCAAAAAATTGCTAAGTACTAAGAACTGTGTTTTCTAATAAAACCCTAAAAAGCAGGAATTCTGTGCATTGTTACACATGGAAACTTATTTATATTGCACAACACTTGCCTTGCATTGTTGGTCATGAGATATAGTTTGTTGATCCTTGCATAGTGCTGGTGCATTCCGTGTTGACCCTATTGTTGATACCTATTGTTGCACAAACTTTTCCTTGCATTGTTGGCCATGAAATATATATTGTTGGTCCGTGCAGAGTATTTATGAATTGCGTGTTGATACCATTGTTGATAAGTATTGTTTCACAAACTTTGCCTTGCATTATTGGTCAGGAGATATTTCTCATTAATATGCCTTACCATAACCATGAATATCGATTTATTATCAATAATTATTATTTTTTCGAAATCTGAGGTAGACAGAGACCTTCCTCATGCTTTGAAGGTCAAGTATGCAAAATTTCATCAATATTGGAATAAAACTGTAGATTTCTATTCAATACACACAAACAAACCCACAAACCCACAAACCTCCTTCTTTATATATATAGATAGACTAGCAGAGGACCCGGTGTTGCCCGGGATAATTACACGCTTCACTTGGAAACGAATGTTCTGTCATTGCATCATCATTTTATGTTTATTGTTATAATTCTTTGAATAATTTTGTGCTGATTGTTATTGTTGAATTGCGCATTGAGACCATTGTTGATGCGAGCACGACGGGCCTATTGTTGCACAAACTTTGCCTTGCATTGTTGGTCATGAGATATCTGTTGCTGGTCCGATTGTAGTGTGAATTGCGTGTTGATACTATTGTTGATACCTATTGTTGCACAAACTTTGCCTTGCATGCGTTGGTCATGAGATATTTCTCATTAATATGGCCCGCCATATCGATTTTTTATAAATAATTATTATTTTTTTGAAATCTGAGGTAGACAGTGACCTTCCTCATGCTTTGAAGGTCATGTATGCGAAATTTTATCAAGATCGGAATAAAACTGTAGATTTGTATAAAAAACAAACAAACAAACCCACAAACAAACCCACAAACAAACAAACATCCTTCTTTATATATATAGACTAGCAGAGGTACCCGGCGTTGCCCCGGTTAATTACACGTGCAGATAAAGAGATAGATCTTAAAAAATAAGTTATAACTCCCAATCGGTTAAATAATAACTCAGTCGATACAACACAGAGCAAAGGGACTATCCGAAAAGGGACTTCTATGAAAAATACGAAAAACAGGTTGTGCAGATTATATACCGGAGCATTCAAGCTCTTCTTGACTTGCCTTACCACTGCGGAGCATCACCAGATATTTTAGATTCAAGTTTTACTTGCCCTAGACGTTGAAGCACTTATACACTGTTGCTCTATTCCAAACTGCCGTTGTTCATTAGTTTCAAACGCTCGTATAGCTTTTTCTGTTTTAGTTGGAGAGTTTCTCCGACCAATACTCGTTCTTTCTCTTTCCTTTCCAGACACATAAATTTTTGCCAGTCGTCTGGACGTTTGATAGGGAGCTCAAGGGTGAGCAAGTCATGAAGAATTTAGTTAAAGTCCGTAGAATTCCGATTTTTCATATTTTATCCAGGGCAACGCCGGGTTTTCTGCTAGTCTATATATCTATATATATAAAGAAGGAAGTTTGTTTGTGGGTTTGTTTGTTTGTTTCTTATGCAAATCTACAGTTTTATTCCTATCTTATAGAAATTTTTTATACTTGACCTTCAAACTATCAGGAAGGTTACTGTCTACCTCAGATTTCGGAAAAATAATAATTATCGATAAAAAATCGATATTCATTGTTATGGAAGGGCAAATTAATTAGAAATATCTCATGACCAACATTGCAAGGCAAAGTTTGTGTAACAATAGGTATCAACAATGGTATCAACACGCAGTTCACAACACTCTGCACGGACCAACCAATATATATCTCATGACCAACAATGAAAGGAAAAGTTTGTGCAACAATAGTTATCAACAATGGTGTCAACACCCAATTCACACTACGCTCCGACCAGCAACAGATATCTCATGACCAACAGTGCACGGCAAAGTTTGTGCAACAATAGGCCCGTCGTGTTCGCATCAACAATGGTCTCAATGCGCAATTCACCAATAACAATGACACAAAATTATTTAAAGAATTATAACAATGAACATAAAATGATGATGCAATGACAGAACATTCGTTTCCAAGAATTATAACAATGAACATAAAATGATGATGCAATGACAGAACATTAGTTTCCAAGAATTATTATTAATGAACAGGAAATGGATATAATAGACGATATAGATAGGGCAGTCTCTCTCGATGAGGCAAAGGAGGTACACAGCAATATATATCTCATGACCAACAATGCAAGGAAAGGTTTGTGCAACAATAAGTATCAACAATGGTATAAACACGCAATTCACCAATAAAAATGAGCACAAAATGATGATGTAATGAAAGTAAGTTCATTTCAAAGAATTATAACAATGAACTTAAAATGATGATGCAATAACAGAACATTCGTTTCCAAGAATTATAACAATGAACATAAAAGGATGATGCAATGATAGGAAGTTTTTTCAAAGAATTATAACAATGAACAGGAAATGGATATAATAGAAGATATAGATAGGGCAGTCTCTCTCGATGAGGCAAAGGAGATACACGTGTCTTCCTTCAGCTCCCTAACAAGCATTCAGACGATTGGGAAAAGTGTGTATATGTTTCTTTGTGTGTGTGTGTCTGTGTGTGTTTGTGTATGTGTGCGTGTGTGTGAGTGTGTTTGTGTGTTGGCACGTTTTAGCAGTGCATATCCTATTACAGTTTATTTCCAAAAAACACATCAGTTTATTTAACTTCTTGAGATTGTTTTGTTTACCTACTGTGTAATTATCCCGGGCAACGCCGGGTCCTCTGCTAGTATATATATAAAGACGGATGTTTGTGGGTTTGTTTCTCATAGAAATCTACATTTGTATTCCGATCTTGAAGGAATTTTCTGTACTGGACCTTCAAAACATGAGGAAGGACACTGTCTACCTGAGATTTCGAAAGAAGTATTGATTAAAAATCGATATTCATGGTTATGGCAATGCATATTAATAAAAAAAAATCTCAGGACCAACAATGCAAGGCAAAGTTTGTGCAACAATACTTATCAACAATGGTATCAACACGCAATTCACAAACAATCTGCACGGACCAACAATATAGATCTCAAGACCAACAATGCAAGGCAAAGTTTGATCAGTAACTGGAGATAATGGAGAGTTAGCAGACTGATTTTAGGAATATCTCCAATACATCAACTATACCCCATAAACCTAGCAATTTTCATTTTTAAAGCGCTCAGCAATAATATTGTAACCTCCCTTCCGCATTCACCGTTTATAACAAACAATGCCCCTCCCTACAACACCCGCCAAGCCGACTCTGTCCAAAAGCCATTCATAAAGCACAACTATCAACTTAAATGTGTTTCCATTACAGGCAGAAAACTTTGGTCCTCCATACCCTTAAGCCTCCGCATCCTAACGAATTTCACAACTTTTAAATCCCGTATAAAGAGTCATTTCTCCACGCTCCACAATAATTAACTAATTTCCTATCACACAATACCTGTCCTCTCATATAAAATTGTAATCACCTATTGTTGTACACAACCTCTTTATCCCCATCCTGGGACCTACCTTGTCGGCTCCTGGCCATACTGGCCCAGGATGGATAAATGTACTTTTCCATAGATTAAAATAAATAAATAAATAAATAATAAGAAAGAGTGGAAAGACGACAGAGGAAGCACTCCTTATTGGGTACAGTATTGGGCAAATGGTAAACAAATAAATAGAAGAAAAGGCGAGCGCTAGACTACACAGAAGAATTTAGATAAAGTCCCAGTATATCACCTGTTTTTCGTATTTATCATAGAATGGGTAGTCCCTTTGCTGTGTGTTGTATTGTTTGATTTATTATTTAACCAATTGGGATTTATAATTTAATTTTTTGAGATTATTCTGTTTACCTACAATTGTAATTATTCCGGGCAATGCCGTATACCTCTGCTAGTCTATATATATATATAAAGAAAGATGTTTATTCGTTTGTGGGTTTGTTTGTTTGTTTCTTACACAAATCTACAGTTTTATTCCGATTTCGATGAAATTTTGCATACTTGACTTTCAAAGCATGA
Organism: Rhysida immarginata; assembly: GCA_023313115.1. NCBI lineage: Eukaryota > Metazoa > Arthropoda > Chilopoda > Scolopendromorpha > Scolopendridae > Rhysida > Rhysida immarginata. The sequence continues at coordinate 10,730 of JAHWFO010004769.1, read as the reverse complement.
GGAAGATCACTGTCTAACTCAGATTTTGAAAAAATAATAACTATAGATAAAAATCGATTTTTATGGTTATAGCAAGGCTTATTAATGAGAAATATCTCATGACCAACAATGCAAGGCAAAGTTTGTGCAATATAGATAAGGTTTAATTTGTAAAAATGCAAAGAATTCCTGTTATTCAGGCTTTTCTTAGAAAAGAGAATTCGTATTACTTAATAATTTCTTGAAAATTTTTAAAAATGATCAGTAACTGGAGATAATGAGTTAGAGGACTATTGAGAAAGAGTGGGAAGACGACAGAGGAAGCACTCCTATAGCTCCGTGCTGTATTGAACAAATGGTAATCAAGTCAGAATCGGTGACCGCTAGACTACACAAAGTGATGAATGGCCATGTTTTGCTTCAAGACATCTAGAGAAAAGAGTGGGAATTGCAGCAACATCAAGTGTACATATAAAGTAAGATTACGTGAGTTTGTTTGTTTGTTTGTTTCTTATACAAATCTACAGTTTTATTCCGATCTTGATGAAATTTTGAGGAAGGTCAATGTCTAACTCAGATTCGAATAAATAATAATTATTGATAAAAAAAAAACCGATATTCATGTTCATGGCAAGGCATATTATTGAGAAATATCTCATGACCAACAATGTAAGGCAAAGTTTGTGCAACACGGCTTAACAATAATTGTGTCATCACGCAATGCACCAACACTTATCAAGGATAGACAATTCCTATCTCATGACCAACAAATCAAGGCAAAGTTTGTGCAATAGAGATAAGCTTCAATTTTAAAAATGCATAGAAATCCTGTTATTCAGGCTTTTCTTAGTACTCAACAATTTCTTGAAAATCTTTAAAAATGATCAGTAACTGGAAATAATGGAGAGTTAGCAAAATATTGAGAAAGAGTAGAAAGACGATAAATGAAGCACTCCTTTAGCTCCGTGCTGTGTTGAGCTAATGGTAAGAAAGTAAATAGAAGAATCAGCAACTAGACTACAAAAAGTGATGAATCGTCAAGTTTTGTTTCAAGACATCGAGAGAAGAGTGGGAATTGGAACGACATCAAGTGTACATCTAAAGTAACATTATATGACTAAGAAATTATTTAGACTAGCAATGGCATCCTTACAGAGGTCCATCCATTGTGAGTCATTAAAAAATTCTTTTTCGTATTTTCATTAAGCGTTTTTACTATAATTTACTATATTAATTCTAAGCGTATTTATGTGTTTATTTTTAAAATATTGCAAAATTTAGTCAAAAAAAAATAGTCCGAGCCACGCCGCGGTTATCACCTTGCTTATTTGGTAGCACATTAGATCTAAACATTTCATAAAAACACATTTTGACTATAATTTGTTGGAATGTGTATATTTTGGAAAATGAGATGCTGATAATGCGATGATTGAACGTTCGTTTCCAAGAATTATTAATAATGAGCATAAAATGATGATGCATGACAGAAAATTAATAATACAACGTCTATTGATGAATCAAAGGAGTCACGCGTGTCTCCCTTGAGATCCCTATCAAACGTCCAGATGACTGGCCAAAATTTATGTGTCTGGAAAGGAAAGAGAAAGAACGAGTATTGGTCAGAGAAACTTTGCAACTAAAACAGCAAAAAGCTATATGGTCATTTGAAACATCTGAACAACGGGACTTTCGAATAGAACAAGAGGGCATAAGAGCTTCTACGTCAAGGGCAAGAAAAACTTGAGTCTAAAATATCTGGTGATGCTCCCCAGTGGTGAGGCAAGTCAAGAAGAGTTTAGATAAAGTCCCCGTATATCACCTAGAAATCTTGTTTTTCGTATTTTTCGTAGAATGCATAGTCTCTTTGTTCTATGTTGTATTGATTGTGTTATTATTTAACCTATAGGGAGTTATTATTTAATTTTTTGAGATTGTTCTGTTTTCCTACAAGTATAATTATTCTGCTTGTTATATTTAAAGTTAATCTTTTGTTTAATTTACTTCCATTCCCTTATCTGACAAGATACGCTGGCTATCCAAAATTAATCGGTACTTTCGATTTTAGATATTTTGTCGAATGTCTGGAAAAAGACTTGACATTATCTTGAAACTTCAGAGGTGTAAAGGAAATAAGGGACCAGCAACAAAGTGAACCAAAAAAATAATGTTTGGGATCACCCTGTAAAAAATAATGCTTGAAATGCGTTGTAGCCGTAACATCTGATTAAGAAGCTTCTTTTATATATCCGTGTTTTTATATATATATATATATACAGGGTGGTCCATAAGTCTGTCCCCCCCTTTTATTTTTTGAACCGAAGCAGATATGTCAATTTTGATGAATCCAATGAATAGGAAGTTGTGGGTGGCCTATCCCATGGTGCACTTTTCATCATCCCAAATATGCAAATTAGGACACATTCAAAATTTATCTCAAAAACCGTAAGGGATAGAGAAAAAAACCCAATTGCAAACTTGTTCAGCATAAAAAAACAAACAAAACAAAAAAAATCATCCAAATCGGACCAACCAATCACCCGCAATCAGAAGATCATGTTGACCATTTCCGGAACATTGTAGCTTGCCGTCCTGGAATTGTTCTGTCTTCTGTGTGCTGAAACATGCCTTTTATTTGCTTTTCCGCTTGAAAGTCAATGCGAGTATGGTAATTTATGTTAATTTTTTGATTTGCATGCTTTACATGGCGGAAATATCAACATTCAGTTTTCCTAGTGCAGTGTGACCCGCGTGATTGTGGGTGATTGGTTGGTCCGATTTGGATGATTTTTTTTTTGTTTTGTTGGTTTTTTTATGCTGAACAAGTTTGCAATTGGGTATTTTTCTCTATCTTCTACGGTTTTTGAGATAAATTTTGAATGTGTCCTAATTTGCATATTTGGGATGATGAAAAGTGCACCATGGGATAGGCCACCCACAACTTCCTATTCATTGGATTCATCAAAATTGACATATCTGCTTCGGTTCAAAAATTAAAAGGGGGGGGGGATAGACTTATGGACCACCCTGTATATATATGAGAATAGCACGTATATTCATGGAAATATAAGATTTCTTTTAAAAAAACGTAGTAATTTTGTAAGGTTTTCTAATTTTAGTAATTTTATAACATGCAGATTTTTAACCCAATGCAATGCCATTTTCAGGAAACTTGACAAACTAAGAAAGAGACAACACCCGGCAATCAGTATAGAAAAATATTAAATATTTGATGAAATATGAACATTTTTACTAAATAATATGTTCATTTTTACTGCTCATGCGCAAGCGTTACCAAAATGTCTTTTGCAGAATGCACTAACGCTTCATTTTCTTTAGTCGACTTTTGTCTCTCATCGGTGAAGATGATTATTTCGTAGCCAAAATACGTGTCAGGTATTTCAAATCTCTTTGTGGATTAGGGGTTTTTACCCTTTGGTTGTTCCATTCCACAGTCTTTGCTTTATGTTTGTTGTTGTTAAGAAGCCCGCCAGAGAAACTATCCGGTCGGAGGAACTCGATAAAGCCTCTTAAAAGATGAGTTCCAATACTTACAAGGGAATTATCCGAACCTGTATCCGGAATTTCATTTTCAAGCATATCTTTGAAGTGATGGCCATACCGGAAGTGAGAAGGAAAAATAACATAGTAGTAAAAGGGAAGCAAACTCGTTAACGGCAGTTGCCAAAGAATTGTAGTTACATCAGTGTTATTAAGCACAAAACCTTATTTTTGCTGTCTCGAAATAAGATGATGTAAGTATCCATGAATATTTATTTTATTTAAAATTTTAAAGCTCGACGATGCAAAAACCCTCACCAACGTATATTCATATTCTTCGCTGCTGACCCTAATAGATCACTCGACAGCCTTGCCCTCGTTTCCCTCGCGAATATATGGGGCCGGCTCGGAAAATTTACAAAGATTACCGAGTAAAATAATAAATTAAGGATGTGGTAATTAATACTTGATGGTATTTGACTAATTTTATTAATCTAGTTTTATAAGTTTAGAATGTTCAAAATCCATTCATTCGCCGTCTGCTGCTCCTTCATAGGAATTATTCGATAGCTTTCTTTTGAAGTGGATTCGTGCGTGTTGTTGAGTGTGGAGGAAAGAAGTTCCGTTAAGCGCAATAAAACCAGACCGCTTTAAATATGGCGTAACAATGGAGTCTTTCCCTATTTTTTCTTTTTCGCAGTTTATTTTGAATGAAACAACGTCGCGTTTCTTATTTTGCAAGCATCAATAGTTATTTTAGTATACTATTTTAATTTGCTGTGAAACAGATACAGATTCCCTTGTTAGTTCCACCTTCAGAACCACAGACGGTAACCAACGAGCGACGAGAGGATGAATACGTTGTGACAGTACCAATCTTACATATCAAGCCTTCTCCTCCATCTGTAACTTTGAGAGCAGCTAGCGCGCCTTCTCTCACGTTTAAAAGTTTGAAATTAAAATGATTTAAATTAAGTTATCATGACACATCAACAGATTAAAGAAATAATGTGTACAGGGTGACTAACAACAACAAAACCGGGAATATCGAGACAAGTCAGAGAATTTTTTGTAGGAAAAATCAAGGAATTTTACAAAATCAGTAAAAAATTACGAAAGAGGCTTGTA
>JAHWFO010004763.1:0-10179 GCA_023313115.1 Rhysida immarginata | reverse complement strand
GTGTGTGTGTGTGTGTGTGTGTGTGTGTGTGTGTGTGTGTGTGTGTGGTGTATCTCGCAGTTCTCAAATACGATTAGCCGTATAATGTTGAAATGTTTAACTTAGGACTGTTGTAACATCTAGTTGTGCACCAAAACTTTTGAGAGACTTATAAATGACCAAATACGGTTTCCAAAATTCTAGCTCACTTTGAACAGGTACCAATATCTCGCGGAATTTTCAGAGTTACGTAACGAAGTTTGCATAGAAATGATCAGGATGTCTTCGGGTTTGTTAAGAAATATTAATTACTCATCTTATCAATGCTTAAGAGGAGCAGAAAATCCATAACATAAAATCAAATCTAAAGAACTCTGGGGTCTGTTTAGGTTCTAATTAGAAATACGTTTCAGCCCATAGGTTTTTGAAAGCTAGATGGCGGTGCAACTAAATGACCTGAAGTGGCGATAAGGAGAACAAACAACACTAAACATGCAGATACGAGTAACCATTATAAACTAGATTAAAGAGCCTACCACCGTATAGAATTCAAAAGTGTTCAGAGGCTAAAACACAGTGTCAAGTGACATTTTTCAAAGCAGTAATCTCTTTACACATGTACCACAGCCAAAAATCGCAATGTTCCTGGTTAAATATGCCTGCAAAGAGTGTTGGCACAAAATTCAGCAGTTGCTTAACCGAATGTGAAATATGGGATAGTGAATCATCTTCCACGAATTTACCATGACGCACTGCAGTCCCAGAACTTTCGTTCTAATCTTCCGAGTAGTCCAGCTCTTCAATCTATGGTATTGATGATGATTGTTTAGAAAGATGCTATATCTACATAGGAAGTCATGCTTTTACTCCCTGGAGTTTGTCAAGTTGTTCATCTCAATGTCGGAATAAGGCGATAGTCACTCCAGTCACTATCCATAACTCACAAGGCATCTCTTTAGACAGAGCGATGATCGATATCGGTTAGAGAGTGCGCTGTCGGTCTGACCTATGTCGCTCTCTTTAGGCTCTGGACGCTTAAAAGATTGCTTAAAGATCCCGGTTTTGCCTGGAAAGGCTTTTGAAAGTCAACAGGAGGAAATGCTGGGACCAGAAACGAAAAGGATTAACCGTATTTGGAGAATTACAGGAATAAACGTCCAATTCAGATACCGTCTGTCTAAGAAATAAATGTGCGATATAACTTTCTTGGAAAGACAGTTGGAGTGGAAAATTTTTTGTGGCAACAATGCTTATCATATTCTGTGCCGTGCACCGCGCCAGCTGGATAATACAAATACAAAATTTTTGTAGAGTGTGAAACGGCCGCGTGTGCAAAATATGCAAAATTGTTTCAAGCAGTTTTCTTGTGTTCGCATACGAAAAATCTGTAAATACTGCAAGCAGCTGCTGTACACCAAATGAAAAATTTAATGGAATTTATAGGACTTGGAGACGTGTTTTGAATACCCGAAAATGTCGATGACCTCTCGAAACGAGGCGTAACTAGAAAGACCACTAAACTACACGTCATATAGATCTTCATGAAGTATGCACTGATAACCTTGCGAGAAGGAAAAGAAAAACTGAGACGTAGAGTTACTAATTTGTCTCTGGAGACAATAAGAAGTCGTTACCCGAAGTTTAGAAATCTGATAGAAAAGTAACCTTGACATCAGTCCGATGGCGTAATGGGTGTAAATGGCGCCTGGGCATATTGTGTCTACCAAGGCGTTCAGGGCAACATGACCCTGCTCCAACTTACCCCTGAGCTCCGTCGCTTTTGCACTGCATGAGGGACATAGCGGAAGTACTCCTATCAGCGGATAGAAAATCTTTCAAAAATGTCCATTAGTAACCGGTCCCCTGGCCTACCTGAAAATGAAAAACATGGACGTGCGTCTCCTCAGACTCTTTAACATTCGGTTTCTAGAGAAAACCAAAGGCTCCAACACATCACACATGTAATGCTGGTTGATATATGTAAAGCATTACATAATACAAATTGAATACAGTGGCACACAAGACCATGATTGTATCTTGCCGTTAGTGTCTTCATAACCTCAAACATATGCTTATGTTATACAGTCAGTTGTTGTAATGCACGTTTTGCAAAATTCATTGATGTTGCGGTCGACATCCAACGAGACTGGTTTATATACAATTATCATGTCTGTCCTCTCGTTCGATGGTGTGACGGAGCCGTTGAGATTCTTCAAGTCTGTCAGTTCGTCCGTAATCGCTTGATCGATTCAGTATTCGTGCCGTGTGACGAAAGACGCATTTAGTCAATACGGCCAGCCATTTCTAATCTAGCGTGTTGATAAAATTAAGAATTTTGCATGTTCATCGTTCATTTCGTAAACCTATTGCAATGCATTGTGAGGTGAAAAAAAAAATGAAGGAATAATTTTTTCATTGCTTTCAGATAGCCGTTTTTGAAAAATACTTTTCTATTGCATACCAGTTCATCGTAAACAGAATATTAAATTAAAGTTCACATTATACTGAATCTGGATACTGAATTTCACGCCTTTACATACCTACATAGCACAAAGGTATGTTATTCTCCCCGGATCCCACCCCCGTAATTCAGACCCCAGTGTACCAATCAAAATCAAACTAAAAGTGCATGCCCATAGTAAGCTACATTCCGAATTTCAACCTTCTACCTCAAAAAATGTAGAAATTATGAAGATAACGGACTGACTTTGTAAAGCCAATAAGTAGCTCCATTCTTTCGCTACTTAATAAGCACTTGAGCACTTGAGCATGCGTGCGTTGACAAAGCGATTTCAGGTGCGCGCGCCTATGTCAGTATTGCTTAAAAGATGAACAGAAAGTAAGAATGTATTCCTTCTTGACAAATCGATTGTTATATGACATGCCATTATCTTTGTATTCTTTACACTCACTATTTTAGCACCTGAATTCGACTTAAAGGGGTCAACGAAAAATTCTGAAAAGTATGATACGGCTGAGCTAAGACTTTGATGGTCATAGTTCTGAAAACAGAATTTGAAAAAGTTAATCCGTTTTCAAGTTGTCGTGCAAACGGCGGACGGCCGGAAAAACGTACAGACCAAGGGCGCATTCTTATAAGTAGCTTTTATGCTAAAGCTCCTAATAAACGTCTGTCATTGTTCTCATTTATCCGTTTTTAAAAAAAACAGACAGATGATTACTTTTCATTAAACAAAAATAAACAAAAATACCAGTCCGTAGCAATTGGAATATTGAATTTAAAGTTATGCATTACTGCCACCAGGGCGGCTAGAAATCGTATGTCTAGATACTTTTATTTATTTACATCTTATCCTTCCTAATAATTATCCAGATGTTTCAGCAAATCCTTCATCAATTCTATAAAAACATTTATATCGAGTCTTTCTGATTAGGGGAGCTAAATTTATTTATATTTGTTTATTATCTTAGTTAATTAAAAGAAGGACCCGAGAGTGTGCTGAATCCTTCCGAGAAGAAGGAAGTCATTTGGAATATTCAGCTATTATATTTTATTTATTCTCTCTCTCTCTTGTTGTTCTATGTAATTTTGAGATTTTTGTTTTTTGGATCAGTGTTTAAAAGCCAAAATTCATCCGTAACAGGTGTTATTCGGCTTTTCAGCCCAATTAACTAACCCAAAATAAGTTTAAAACTGGAAGGATATTCGTCAGTCCCTATAAAATCTTTTATCCACGTATTTATTAGGAGCTGCAGCATAAAAGCTACTTATAAGAATGCGTCCTCGGTCTATACGTTTATCCGGTCGTCCGCCATTTGCAGCTAACTTGAAAACGGATTAACTTTTTCAAATGGGGAAGAATTTATACATCAGAAGACACCAGATGGCAGATTGTACTATCCACCCTAAGGCAGCAATTTTTTAATGTTAACCTATGAGAGAAACTACAATTTTTTGTTCTGCATTAATAAAAATGGTGATGTTAAAAATATTAAATGTCTAACCATCTTAATTGATATCTATCACTCTTTCACAAATTCTTATTTTTAATTAAAATGAATTTTTAAAATAAATTTGTAATAAAAATTTTAACAGAAGTGAAAATTTAACAATTTGCAACAGCTATTGCTTTCTCAAATTAAAAAATGTCAGGCTAAACATTTTTATGGAATTAATAAATTATGTAGCTCAGCAAAATGATGTTTAAAAAAGCGGTATTTTTTATGCGAATTTTCATAAAGAAAATGCATCTGGCACTTAAACCGTCTTTTTTAACAATTTTCATTTATTATTGAGTTTAACCGAAAATCTTTGAAAACCGAATTGTTTTCCCTCGTACTTAAAAAAATTCAATTAAAACCGCCGTTTTCCCCGTAGGTTAACATTAAGAATGGCTGCTTTAGGGTGGTCAGTACAATTCGCCATCTGGTGTTTTGCTTGAGAAATGTTATACATTCTTCCCCATTCTGTTTTCAGAAATTTGACCATCAAAGTCTTAGCTCGGCCGTATCACCTTTTCAGAATTTTCGTGGACCTTTCAAGTCGAATTCACTTGCTAAAACAGAGAGTGTAAAGAATACCAAGATAATGGCATGACATATAACAATCGATTTGTCAAGAAGGAATACATTGTTACTTTCAGTTCGTCTTTAAAGCATTAAGCCTGGTTCCCGCATGCGTAAAAACAACGGCAGTAACCACAAAGCAGAAAAATTTTATGATGTCACTTCCTGTTTTCGTCTCTTCTGCCCGACTGAAAATTTCTGCTTTTTGGAGTTGGGTTGAGTTTAATTTTTGAAAACTGTTGCTCAGCCAATAGAAAACGATCTCTGCAGCGACGTCATAGTGACATCCTCTCTCTCTCTCTCTCTCTCTCTCTCTCTCTCTCACAAAATAAAAAAGTCGGACACTCAGCTCACAAAAGTGAAAAGGCCGAGAAAGAAAATTGATGTGGAAGCGAAGACACAGATTAACAAGTCTTTAATCGTTACTAAAGACTTGTGCCAAGGAAAGTGCGATTGGAAAAGGACATTGCAACTGCTTCCGAGATAAATGAATACAATTTCACAATTTATTCAAATTCTGAATTAAGTCTTACCGGACTTAACCCAGGCTTTTATCCAAGTGGTGGATTCAACTTACTTACTGCCAGTGACCCGTATTTGGAAGACGATTCGCTTGTCATAGAGACTTCCGAATACGACTACGCAGAAGAGACCGATTCAACTCCGACGGAGACGGAGACGACCCTCGACAGCCCGTCTGTGATCTCAGCCTTGCCGAGTGAATCCGACACTGCATCGACGGTCCCTCCACAGGCCACCTCCCCGCTCGTCACAGTACCTCTAACCCCCACTTCAGAAGAACCTGTAATAACCCAGCATGCCTCGCCTGAGTATCCTGTACAATTCGATATTCTCCCGTGAAAGGCCGAGTCCTTGGAAGTAGTTATTCCCATTGACAACATAGTCGGTCTTCTCGCGGGGCACCCTGCAGTATGTCCGCGGTTGGACTCCCGAACTCCTTCTAAAGGTACTGTTACTAAAATTAATGCTTTGATACTGATAATTGCTAAATTCTACGCAATCTTGTGCGTACTCCTAGAAGTTAGATTATCCACTAACGTGTGTGTTCTATTCCCTACAGCCGTCTTCACACGGTCGACAAACCTTGTAAGGTCGCCGCCTTCTGGTGTAACTGTGAAAGACGTTCAACTCCAGTTCCCCCAGAATTTGGACGGCCTAATGAGTTCCGAACCTGTTCCTTTGCATGTTCCTGTTAGAAGCGAGACAGCCCTTGCGTGTCTAGGAAGCAGCACCCCGAGCAGCCCTAGAGACGACCCACTGATCAAGACATTAGCTTCCGAACTGGACTGATAATTTATATTTCAATCATTCAATTAATTAGCTTGATTTATCGATCTGATTTTTTTTGTAAATACTAAGTTGGATCAATTAAATAATTGTTCAAATTATCTCCCTTTGCTCCACTCTGTTCGTAGCCCATAAAAGTACACAACAATTAGTTTCGGTTCGGAATTTTATTATTTTTCCGTTAGGTTCCCGTGTTAGTCAATAAATTTGATAATGTCTATTAAAATGAGTGAGACCACCTTGCTTTTTGAAAATTATTTTTACATTTGAAGTTATCTATTACAGGGTCTGTGAAGATGATTCACCTGACCAACAATATTTCACACTAGCAGAGGACCCAGCGTTGCCTGGGATAATCACACTTGTGGGTAAGCAGAATAATCTCAAGAAGTTATAATTTAACTCCAAATTGATTAAATAATAACTCAATCAATACAACACAGAGCAAAGGGATTATCCATCCTAAGAAAAATCCGAAAAACAGAAATTCTAGGTGATATATCGGGACTTTATTTAACCTCTTGTTGACTTGTCTCAGATTAAAATGATATTCATCTTCACCACAGAGGAACATCACAGACCCAAGTTTTTCTTGCCCTTGACGTAGAAACTCTTATACCTTGTTGCTCTATTTGAAACTCCCGTTGTTCAGACGTTTCCAATGCCCGTATAGATTTTTCTGTTTTAGCTCCAACACTCGTTCTTTCTCTTTCCTTTCCAGGCACGTAAATTTTTGCCAGTCGTCTGGACGTTTGTTAGGGAAGTCATAGGAGACACGTGTGACTCCTTTTTCTCCTCAATAGACGCTGCCTTATTTATGTCCTCTCACTGCATCATGATTTTACGCTGATTATTAATAATTCTTGGAAACGAACGTTCAATCATCGCATTATCAGCATTTCTGTTTCCAAAATATTCACATTCACGCAGAATATAGTTAAAATGTATTTTTAGAAATGTTTGGATCTGCTACACTACCACATAAGCTACAAAAAAAAAACAAAAAAAAAAAAAAAAAAAAAGGCGGCGTGGCGCGGACACTATGTTTTTTTGATTAAATTTGACATGCCAACGCTTAGAATTAATACAGTAAAAATTTATAAGGAATATTCGAAAAAAAAATTGTAAATGCTCACAATGGATGTATGCCACTGCTAGTCTAAATAATTTCTTAGTCACGTAATCTTACTTTAGATGTTCCTCTTGAAGTTTTGCAATTCCCACTCCCTTCTCTAGATGTCTTGAATACATGTATTCCTTATTCTGTGTGACATGCTTAACCATTTGCTCAATGCAGCACAGAGCGTGCAGGCGTGCCACCTCATTTATTAAATGAAACTGCTGTCTGTGTTTTAATCATCGAAGCTGCATTGTATGAACATACTAAAAATTTTCTAAATTATACAAGTCACTGAATAAACATAAAATTGTAACTCAAAAAGAAGATGACAAATTAACTGAAGAAATTTCTTCAAACATATCACAATAAGAAATAGAAAATGGGAGGAAAAATTCCGTGATCTGGACCCGAACTAGGAGCCATGACTATTTATTTATTTATTTATTTAATTTTAAGAAGAAAAAAAATACAAAACAACCACCCAAGGCCAGTATGGCCGAGGCCGACAAGGTAGGTCCCTGGGTGGGTGGTTAAAAACGATAAATAAAGGCAAAATTTAGGAGTACAACAAGGAAAAAAAAAAAAAAGAAAAAAAACAAAGAAAAAGAAGAAAAGGAGAAAGAAAGAAAGAAGAAGAGAAAAGCAGAGAGGAAGAAAAGTGGAGAATAAGAATAAAAAAGAAAGTCAAATAACCTATCTTAAAAAATTCAATAATCTAGACTTAAAAATGGATATGGACGGAGAAGAACGTATATCAGGAGTCAAGTTTGCCCAAAATTTAAGACCGGAAGTGGTAACACTCCTAAGGTGATATAAACGAGTTATCCGAGGTAAAACAATAGAGTTATGGTAGCGGGTTTTATGAAGAGGGGAAGGAGCAGGAGTAAACAGAGAATGGGGAATAGAAGTGCGTAAATGGTTATTAAGAGCTTTAAAAATAAAAATAGCTAAGTTAAGAGTGTATGTCACGGAATTTTAATTATTCCGATGGCATAAGAGATCGTCTGCGCTCCAGAGTGTTCGTGAATTCAGAACTAAAACGAAAGGAGCATCGGACGCGTCATCAGGGGCATCATCTCGCAGCAGCCAATGGGAGGGAAGCGAGCCTCTCGTCGGCGAGCTCATGGAAAAAACGTCGTCGGAAGTTAAGAAGGGATTTGGCGACTACCGAGGGAGGTCAACTGCAAAAGAAGCTCCTGACTGAGTGCGACGGCGAGCGGGGACTTTACATGGTTTTGCCAGAGCCTGAGAAAACGGCCCGTTCCTGTGCGTCGACTACGGAGGCGGCGAGCGCCGCGTCGTTGGATTCTTGGCCGTGCCGGGAAGCATCTCCGGCGGAGATTGTTCACGTAACAAAGTGCGTGCCTTCGCTAGATAGCCGAGGGGAATCCACGATATTCTGCGCAGTACCGAAGGAGCTAAGTTTCACCGCCGTTTACGGCCTTTACTCGCTGGTGAGTGTGTCTTTTTCCATTTGGTTCACCGCCGACTTCACCCGCAACGTTTTCCCTGAAATAAGTCGCCGAATGTTGCAACCTAATTCACGAGTGTGTTGCTCTTGGCCCGGAGGCGTGGCGGCGTATTTTCGGAGTGACCTAGGTTTCGTGTACTTGCAGCCTTAGTTAATTTATGTGTGTTTTCATATCGCATAGTGAAGCTTTCCATTATATTTAAGCCACGCAGCCTAAATTTCCTATCTAGTGCCATTAGTTTTCTTTGAAGTTATCACTAATGTATTCTTTGTATTTAATGGTTACCACAGGAATCTTTTGTGACGTCGTGTAGTTTTGGAAACGGAAAGCTTGTGTTAAAGACGCACAACTAATGTAGAAACCGTTCACATAGATAATTCCTTAAATATAAGACTTTAATTGGACTGGGAACTTTTGTTAAATGTGACTCTCTAATTTACCCTGCATTTGTCAATTTAATGTATTGCACTTGATTGGACAATGAACTTTATTTGTGCGCCGTTGTGAGTCTATTGTCAGCGCTTATGCGGAAATAGCAGTGAAGTGCTACCCTATTTTTTATATGCTAACCGTACTTGAATTATTTTACAATATGTGCATTTGTTCTTAAAGTGTATTTACTGTATTATCATATTGTGTTTAGTTATCGTTAACGGGTTGATTTGACCGTGGCGATATTATCTTTAAGCTCGTCCCAGTTAAGGTGCTAACGATAAGTTTCCCTTATCTATTGTGAGATTTACTTTAAGATATATATATAAAGCTTGTGATGTTATTACATGATGAATCTTGAGTAAACACTGTTTTTGCTTTAATATTAATTACTTGGCAATTATCTATTTGAAACTATTTATTATCTCTAGCTTTGTGTTCGTTGATTATTTCTTAGGCACAGCTTTGTAGATGTTTGATTGTTTTATGCTTCAAGAATTTAACTTTTAGATTTTGAAGATATATCTATGCTAATTTAAGTGAATCTAGATACTTGTGCTTAGCTTGTATACTTAATAGTTAAGCTTGGATATTATTCCATTTTGAAGTGTGTTTTGTTTTCATTAATCCTATTTATTGGTTGTGAGGTTCCGGCTTGGATTCCTCACGTAGTTGACCATTTTGCTTTATTATAATAAACTTCATTATTTATTTTTATTTCATTTTTGTGTGCTGTTGCATGTTATTAAGACTTCCACTGCGTTGCTCCTACATTCAACTTTAATACATGTGACAGTGCCAAGTTGATAAATAGGTGTTATTCCGACTGACTTAAAAAATTGAGATACTGAATGAGGTTTACGGAGTTTTAACAGTATCCGAAGGAACCACTTTTGTAGGCGGTAGAGACGTAAAAGATTAAATTTGGAAGAAGAGCCCCAAAATTGAATCCCGTATAAGAGCATTGATTGAATTAATGCATGATAAAGCAATAGTAGGATAGAGGGGGGGAGATACTGGAGCCGAGAAAAAAGACCAAGACGATAATTAAGTGTAGATGCTAAAAAGTTAATATGAGTGTCCCAAGATAAATTATGAGAAAGATAAATACCCAGATATTTAAACGATTTGGATGGGGTAATAATTCGGGAGTTGTAATTAAGCGAGAAATCAAGAATATCAAATTTTTTGTTACATTGAGAAAAAATAATATAGGTAGTTTTATCAAGATTCAGCTGCAGGTAGTTAGTACTGTTCCAAAGGTACACTTTATGAAGCGTAATATTAAATTCATGTTTGATAGATAAAAGTGATGAGTCTGCTATTGATAAAGTGGCATCG